>LPNX010626917.1:202897-242963 GCA_001517045.1 Pseudotsuga menziesii
AGGAGAGAGGAGAAGGGGATGATCCTTACCTTAGTTTTTTGAGAAGTTTAGGGAGAAGAGAGCTGCAAGGAAGGGGTTTTGTTGGAGATTGTTATTTTTGAGGGGATACAACAGCTTAGGGCTTGTACTCGGTTTGGGCTCGGGGGTCCAAAGGGGTACCTTTGGAGCTGGGTGGTCGGCGAGACCTCGCCAGTTGGCAGGGTGGCAAGACTGGTTTGGACTGGTTGAGTTTCAAAACTTGGGAAGGACTTTTGACTGCAGGGAAAAGCAAGGAAAAATGGCAAGCAAGGACAGCAACAAAGGTGGACCTACTAGCTACCTACAGGTATTTTCTAGCAGTATTATGGCCAATTCTATTTATTTAATTTTAAAAGTTTATATGGCAAATTCTGTTTATTAAATATTAAAAGTTTATATGTTGTGATCATCCTTGCTACCTGCACAGTTAACAGTAAATGTTAGAAGTAGATAAAACAGAATTATAGATTTTCAAACTGTATATATATAAAGTGAATATTCTGACTGTAAATAAAAACTAAAGGAGACCCAGTAGGGGGCTCTACAGTAGCACAACGTCCAGCTGCAACAGTTGGGGTTGGGGTTGAAGACGATGTCTTCAACTAACGAGGGTTCGGCAGTGAGATATCTGCCCTAGTCTCCTTTAGGGTATTCCATTCAGTTCCACCATCAGTTCTTCATTTTATCTATCCATATACAACTATCTGGCACCATCAGAAGATTGTTTGCAGGTCCATCTATGCAGCTGGGGGAATTTCGCTGGAAAACTCTAAAGCATTTGTTGAGTTTTTGAATCATAGTTTTACCTTCGTATCCTGGCATCATCTTCATTAGCAGGGTTGTTCTATTGTCTTGAGTGACTACCAACTTCCATTTTTCTCATCCAAAGCATCCACCTTATGATCTGAGCAGTTGGGGGCCATGAGCAGCAGAACAAGAGATCAATTCACTAGCTAGGTCAAAGGGGTCCAAAATCATGCATGCTCTGGCCATTCTCTCTGTCGGGGGAAGACTCACTTCTCAACAAAGTTTGAGCTCCATCTGACACTCCTTCCATAAAAAATGTCACATTCAGTGTAGAGGAGGGTTTCCTTGATGCTGGGCGGTAACACCAGAGGAAAGGAGCACCATTAGCCCACTTATTCAGAACTTTATGCATGCAACTATCTCTGGAGTATTATCAGTTGGGTTATTAGTGGTAAGTGTTAAATTCCTTTCTGCAAAACCCTAGCCCTAATTCAACTATATTTTAGGGTATTTTTGCATGGACAATTATTTCGTATTTTTGCACAAGATTGAGTATACGAGTCAGCATTATACACAGTATCAGTAGAATATCAATATTTGGGATATTACATCCACCTATCTAAAACATGCACACATAGACGATGGGAGAACAAGTCATCATAGATCCCATAAATAGGTAGTATTTATTGTAAGCATTGCATATATTTATATATGATGATAAGATTATGTATATTTATTCTCAAATATAGAGGGAATATAGTTATAATTTTTGTAACTACCTTAGTTAATCCATCATCCAACACAATTGCAAGTCAACTCATACATTCAATACATTTAGTCTAATACTTGGCTTAGTTGACCAATTGACTAAGGGTCTTAAAACACATGCATTGATTTCAAGTTGTACAACAACATGGTTGTCCCTAATTGGGTAGACCTTTACACATCCCCAAAGAGAGGGGTGGTGGAAGTAGATTTTAGGATTTTGAAGAAAGTATCAATGTTATGAGCATGATCCTTGAGCTCATCTTGTTGTAATTCATTTAATATCATTCCCTCTAAGACATGAGTATCCCATAAGTGATCATCCATACCAACTTTATATCTTTGTTTTTGTGCCCCACCATTTGAAGAACCAATGCAACGCTGAAGCACAATTGAGCATAGCTCAACATACAATGGATAATAAAAAATACTCCATAAGATGAGTGATATGGTCATCTTTATATAACCCAAATTATAGCTAGCTTTCTTAGAATGAGGAATATGTAGTCAAATTTGATCACATTAGGAAAGATGACATAAATCCTACTTTTATTGCCTCAACCTACGCATTAGTTGACTAAGTCAAAACCAAATTTGATCAACTCAATTGACTAGTTGACTACTGCAATACCATTAATTTTTCCTTGGATATATTTGAAAAAAATTATGTAAATGATGTAAATATGCTACCATGGATTCTTCGTGTGGAGCTCAAGGCCAAGGCCTGAATAGTGAATGGCTAGGAATTTATGATATAAATATTTTATTTGGACTTTGTGTTTGTCTTATCATGCTAATTCAAATGTATGTAAATATTTTGTGCATAAATAATAAAATGGTCTAAGAATGGTTGTGTAAAGAACACTAAAGGAGCCATAATTCCACCATAGGGGAAGAGGAATGGGGCCCATGGGAGACCAAATCCTTGTTTCCAAGTGTCAAATTTAGAACCCATCCAAAATTCTGTCATGTTCCTTGAATAATCCAATTATTTCATTTTTTGACTATTTTCCAATCATTGAATGCATGTGGGGGTTGCTGGGAAAAGTCACCTCATGTAGTTATTGAAGCATGGGACTGACTACACTTTTGTGACGATTCTATCAGTTGCCAGAAGTCATTCTGCAGCTGCCAGGATTTATTTCTTCTACTATCAGAAGCTATGTCAGATGTATTATCACCATTTTCTCATACCTCTTGGAGTCAACCCTCATTCTCACACACTCTCAAGCAGATCTTCAATATCCAGAGCTTTACATTGTTGTTCATGACTTGGATAACCCAGGAAATTAAAATTTAGAGATAGAGCTAGAAATTTGGAAGGGAAAATCGATGGTTGTAGGTGAGAAGAGAGAATGGAAGGGAAAAACGATAGCAAACTAGGAAACCTTTCCCATTGATTTATGCTACTCATACATGCTTGAGAAGCCATGAATTGATGTTGGTTGTGGAGCCTAATCTTTCTGATTCAGAGATGTTATTATTCAGTTGTGTTTGTACCCCAGTTAACTGTACACTCATCCAAGTAGGGGGGTGTGGGGAGGCATCGTCCCCCCGCAGGGGTCCGGGGCCTAAGCTCCGAAAGAAATTTTCTGGATATTTTTTGGTCAACAGTTTATGGGCCCATGGTATTGGGTGAATCGTGGTATTTTCCCATGGTAATTCCACTATAAAAAATAAAGCATTGTAATACGATTGTGCAATTGTATTGTAGCATCATAAAACGATCTCTATGATTCTGTGAGAGAGACTATGAAAGAGTGAAGAATAAGTGTAGCCGATTTGCTACAGCTTGTATCCCTTCATTTTGTTGGATGGTATAATAATAAAGGACTCGTAATTTCTGTGTGGACATATCCCATATTGGGTGAATCATGTTATATTGGTGTCTCTCTTGTAATGTGTTAATGTGTTTTCTTTTTTCATCTTATTTATTATTATCGCTTTGCGATCATGTTTTGTTTCTAACAATTGAGGCTGTAGGTGGTTCACCAATAGCATTTAGCAAGTGGGTCTTCTTCTATGCACACATTAGAAGCACTTGGAAAGATGGATTTCCTAAGAGAGTTGTGGATTGGTGAAGGGGATACATGAGCCAAAAAGGGTTTTATGTGGGGTAGGTATTATGGAAACCAAGGCTGTGAGAGTTGAGTGAGATCCTTGTAGATCTCTGTATGAGCATTTGGCTAAGCATAGAGAGAAGATCAGGTTGTGGGATGAGAGAGATAAGTCTGTAGGTGTTTCCTTCGTCTTGGTGGCCTCATAGCCTGGCTTGGGGGTGGCCTCTCAGCACAAAAAGTATATGTTGGGAAGAGTGCCTCCAGTTGGGTGGAAAATCATTTTTATACACAACCAATTGCTTCCACCTACATTGTTTAAAGATAAGTATTCTCTTTTGTATTTGAATATGAAATGTATTTAATTCATGCCTGTAATGTTTATGCTTGTATATGCATGTTAATAGTGTGTGGATTGATTTTATTTTCATTGTGTATGCTTATTTATGTTCTGCACACATATTTTAATTGTTATGAATTCATTATTTGGGTTTGGGGCAAAATTGGATGCCCTGAATCAACTAAATGTCCCCTCCCATTGGTCGGATTGGGTGAAGGGGACGTTACAACTACCAAGTCGGCCACTCTAGTTGAATCTCAAGTCAACATTCAATTTCCCACTAACTTTCTCTCTCATATCTAGAGGTGAGATGAGCCTCTTGTTCCAACATATCATATTGGTTTACCACCATCCTATAGTTGTATATTCATCATGTCTAGATCCTCTAGGATACATTTAAGGTCTTTATAGCTTTATGAAAAGGCATCTACATATTCATTGAAAGTCAATTTGGCTTCATCTACAAATTCATTATGCCTATAATCTCTAATGTGTAGTTTGCATATATTTCTTAGGTCAATCTCTTGTGATTTGAATTTGTTTTCTTCTAAGTGTCAAGGTCGAAGTAAAAATCCCTTTGGCCTTATGAGTTTAGAAAATCTATGCTAGAATTTCATATTTTTCCTGCATGCAATTCTTCTAAAAAATACGGCCATAAAGTCCTAGTAGAACTGGGAGCAAGTAATGTATCACAATCCAATACTAAAGATGAGATGTGATCTTGGTTATTGTGATCCATCAAATTGAAGTAGTGTGCATTGCATGGACATTGTTCTTTTAGTATTTATTTAGGAAGGAAGGGAATTACGCATTTAATTGAATACAACTTAGGTTTTAAGGATTCTATTTAAACCAAAGAACTTGCCACATGGTTCAGAGGGAAGAACATAACATAATTAATTGGAAATTGTTATTATGTTAATCTATAAGACTCTGGTGTGAAATTTTAAATTTTTAAATGATTAAATTTTAACTTCTTATCACTCAAACAATCATTTATACATGTCTTATTTTATCTCATATTATGATTACAATAAACAATGTGAAAATAATCATCTATATATATGTCTTATTTAATCTAATGTGATGATTGCAACAAACAAAGTTAATATTTTTTTTCAGCACGAAAAACAACTTTTTATTAATAAAAAAGCCGTGTCAATATCTACAAAGATTCCAAAGCCTTCTTCACTTTTATCTTCAGCTGTGAAAAAATCTATAATTCAACCCATCACTACAAAAACCAAGAACTGAAAGATCCAGTACTCACCCCAAAGGGGTAGTTCACATGAAAAACCATTTTAAAAAGACATACAGGAACACCAAATAGATATAAACTACATCAAAAAACCGATCATCGATCACCAAGAAGTATGAATAGAGAGTAAAAAATCTCGCAGTCAAATAGTAGATGCAATCCTTTACCAAACCATAATTAAGAATTGAAAAGGCTCAGTCTTCCAACCCTACATAACTTCCCCTTGTTGAAAACATGGAAAGATAAAAAGGCATCCATAGGAACCAGATCTATTTTAGATAGAGTGTCTGCCCCACACCACACCCACACCACACATACCTTTTGAAGCGGCTCCATCAAAGAAACAAACTGGAAACTCAGGCAAAAGAGAAGGAAACATTTTGATCTTTGAACACCCAATAGAGTTGAAATTGTTCCGTTCAGCTAGGGAGGCAATAATCTTGGAGAAGATGATCTCAACCTTTTCCCCCAAATTCTAAAAAATGGCCCTGTTTCTGGACTTCCACACTTCCCAAAACACAATGAATGGAAGTTGGTTGACAGGATATCTCATCTTAAACCAGGAATGTAAATTTTTTTCCAGCGAAAAACCATCCCACCCACACTTTAGCAAATAATGATTCATTAAAAGAAGCCAAACATCTTTGAAAAACTTACAATTACCAAAAAGAAGAGAAACAATTTCTTCTTCTTCTTTGCATAAAGAAAAATTCCAAGTCCACAAATACCTCTCTTCTGAAGATTTCCCCAAGAGAGTATTTTATTATTCAAACAAAGCCAACAAAATAGTTTATTTTTAAGATAAATATGACTTCTCCATAGCCAAGATGTCTACCACCCAACACTGCCAGGATACTCGTTGCCAATAATAGAGCGGTAGGCCAAACAAGCCGTCACCGAACCTTCCTTTGAATTAAAGGACCATACTATATTATCATGAGAAGAGCTCAATGATATATTTCCTTGATTAAGGTTTAAAACATAATCATCCCACTCCTTCATGATATCACCAACCAGTCCCAGAACAGATGATAGATCCCATCTTCCTTTGTCACGATCCACCTCTGCCTATTTTAAAACAAACAACTTTTTAAGGTGGAGAAACTTAATGAGCTCCCTTCACAGAACATAATTACCTTCCACTCCATAGATAGGGTCGATTCTCATGAAAACTTGGACTCCTCTCCCAACCTGCCAGATTAAGTCCTTTAAAATGAGAGGAATACAACTCAAGAAACTGTTACAAACTGTCGAGTGAGCAGTCTTATTCCCAATGGAGCCCCAAAACCAATGAACCAGATCCAATCCCCTTAAATATTTTTCTTTTACCAGATTACCCCATAAGACAACACTGAACATACAATGCCACACTGACTCCACACATAAGGAAATATTGAAGTTTTTCAGGTGCTTTATCCCCCAACCTCCTAAAGAAAGAGGCAACGACAGATTTTTCCATGAAGCCAAGTGGAACTTTGAGGAATCCAAGCTTCTGGACCACAAAAACTGAAACATCATAGTTCTCAGCCGAGAAAGAATAGAACCAGTCATTTTGAACAAGGAGAACCAATATACAGGAATACCTTGTAAAATTGACAAGATCAAAAGGAGTCTACCTCCCAGCAAGAGACACTAATAAGACCAATTGTTAATTTGCACAGGAATCTTCTTACGAGCCATTCCTAGTCCTTTTTGTTGTAAACATTAGGTTTCAGATGAAATCCCAGATAGGTAAGACCATCCTCTATCTTGTTAGCATGAAAATGAGAAAGGTTGACCATAAAATATATCGTCCTTTGATCCTTGCTATGATAAAGAATAGAAGATTTTTTCTCACATCTAAACCACAAGCATTACAAAAAAGTTTTAGAATACTCTGCATAAAACTCCAATCTTCCATGGACACTCTACCAGCAATGAAAACATCGTTGAAGAACAACAAATGGGAGATAACAACCTCTCTACCAATCTTGATGCCTGTAAAATTCTTTTGATCCCTAGCCTGTTGGATTTGGAGTCTTAATCCCTCAATAGAAAGAATAAACAAATAGGGGGAAAGTGGACACCCCTGCCTTAATCCTCTGCTCCCTTTGAAGAAATTCGTCTGAGTACCATTAGTTAGCAAAACAAATTTAACAGATGTAATGCAGACCATGATCCGTTCTACAATATCACGACAAACCAAATGAATAAGGATTAGTCGCATAAATGACCAATCCAATCTATCATAAGCTTGAAGAAGATCTAGTTTAAGAAAATAAACACTCTTTCTTAGACTTTTTATAGAATGGAGACATTCTTGGACAATCTCCATGTCATCTATAATATGCCTACCTAGTAAAAAGTAAAATTGTTCCTCAAATAAAAACGTACTCATATATGGTTTCAATCTCTCTGCGATAATTTTAGACATCAGCTTACAGAGCAAGTTGCAGAGTGAGATAGGATGATGATCCCCAAAATTTAAAGGACTGTCCTTTTTGAAACAATAGTAAAAAGGGTTAAATTCAGGGACTCATTAACCTTTCCTTGACTACGACATTCATCAATAGCATCAGTAATCTCTTGACCCAGTAAATAAAAAAAATGTATGAAAATTTCAATTGCCCAGCCATCCGGCCTAGGACTGATGTCTTTGGAAAACAACTTCAACGTGGAATTAACCTCCTCCACCATGACAAGCCTACCAATGACCTAACAATCAGCAGCTTCGAACATCTGAGAGTAGTTTTTAACAATAGAAAGATGGCTTTCCAGATTGAGGACCGACTCTTGGGAATAAAGCCTTTTGAAATAATAAATTGCCTCCTTACAAATGGAATTATGTTAGTGAAAAGGCTCACCCGTCTCCTTACAAATCTACCACACGACATTAGTCAATCGTCTTTGATTGGCATACCTGTGAAAAAATTAGAATTATTATTGCCTGCTAGAAGCCAAATAGCCCTACTCTTTTGATGTAGGGTTTCCTCCTTTTTGCTCAGAATATGCCCCCAATTGAACTCCAAGGCACTCAACTTTTCTATTCTATCAAATGAAAAAAAATCATCATCCATAAAAAATACAGAGATTGAATATTAGCCTCGATCTATTCAAGTTCCATTTTGAGCTCAACTTTCTTTGACTTTTTTGAATCCTGAACTTCCACACGCAGCCTGTTTAACTTGGGTACCAGACCAAACATGGCCGACGAATGAGGGACCAAAGATAATTTTTTCCAACGCTCTTTGACAAAGGCATCAAAAGACAGTCCTCCAGTCATACATGATTAAACCTAAAAGGAAATTTTACCCACTCTTTCTCAAAATCAACTTGAAGAATAACAACCTTGTGGTCTGAAACACAGATAGAATAATGCCACGATCTGTACTTGCCAAAAGCCCCATAGAGGTCTTTAGAAAGAAAAAATGAGCAAGCCTTTTAGCCAATCCCGCATCCTCGCAGCGTCCATTAGAATAAGAGGGTGTCAACAAATGAGGGACAACATCAACCAGATTATGGCGGTCAATTTTTTTTTTAAAGAAATCAGCAAGGGGATCCGCAACCCTTCCAGCACCCCAAACCTCATCCAAAGACATAGTAAAATTGANAAAAATTTTCTCCTAGAAGGCATTTTGATTGTTAAAGGGAGCATAAATATTTAAGACTCTAATCAGCTTTAGATACCCCATTAAATAACCTTCGATCATAATACCCACCCCAATGATAAAGCATTTAAAATCCGCCACCCGAGGATTCCAAGACACCAAGTGCCACTTGATAACCCATAGGAATCCCATATGACAACTTTCCAATTAGGTTTGATTTTTAGAAAGAACTCATAGGCTGAACCAGCATCCGTCATACTTTCTTGTACAAGTATTACCCCTGGTCGAACTTTGTCCAAAAAATCATTTAAGACAACTCTTTTATGGTCGATGCCTAGCCCTCTAATGTTAAAAGAGACAAATTTCATTCCAAACCCTCCTCAGGGGTCGCTATATCTCTAAGATCCCAGACAAGAATAGTTGAATCACCAACAAAATCTCTAGGCAAGCCCTTCTAAAAAAGATAACCAACCCTAGGGTTTTGGAAATGAGCTTCCTTCCTAGAAAGCGAGACCCCTTTCTCCTTCTTAGACATACCCCTTTTCTTGTGTTTTATAATAGACACATTAACAAACCTAATGGAAGAAGTCGGCACAGAGTCAGTGTCTTTCAAAACATTTGAAAAAACCACCAATGGTTGTGGAACATCCAAAGGTAAAGAGCCTTTAGGGCTAGACTGAACCGGAGAAAAAGATCCACTGACTAGAGAAGAGGAAATATGGATATCAAGATTTTCCCCATCCACATGGGCTAAGGGAGGAAAATCATCCGGACTAAACAAAGGGTCATCTACCACTGACTCAACCCCAGCAACCACAGGATCAACAACCCAATCCCCAAAATTGTGACTCAAAACCACCCCAACAAAAGCCTCTGGGTTATTACCCAATAAAACCGGGGTCACCGCCTCACTTAACCCCAACTTCACAAAGTCAGATATCGAGAGAAATCCCAACAGTTCATCCACTGACAGAAACTTTAAAAGGGTAGGGACAATTTTTACAAACTTACCAACAAAGGACTCCACCAAATCGGTTTCCAGAGGGAAAGGGAAGGAGATACCATCCACTGGATTCGCAACAACAATCTGAGAGCCTAAATCCTTTGCAAGCCTAAGTTCCACAAAACCACACTAGTCCTTAGAATGACCCATCTCCCAGAATTTATGACACCGAAAGGGTACCCACCAATAATAGAGTTTCTGCAGGAAATATCCACCTTCTGAAATCACTTCAATCACCTTAGGAAACCCATTTTCCATATCGATTTCAACCAAAACCTAAGGAGCTTTACACTCAAAACCTACCAGGTGCTCCTCTTCAATACGGATAAACTTCCCGATCGAGTTTTCCACCGCACAAAACCCTTTTAAGTTCCAACATAAGAGGGGGAAACCAGGTAATATAACCCACAACTGTTGCTTGGTGAGCTTGGACTTCCGCGGGTTGAAATCCACAGTCCACCCGGCTAGGACCAATGAACCAATATCTTTGTTCCACCACCCTCTTGTCTTCCTCAAACAAGAAATGAAAAACATACCACCCATTCACCAGGGACAAGCCCTAGGGATATTTTTAACCAAAGGTTTCCATTTACCTCGAATCCACTCCAGAATCTCTTCCCTAGAGAGCTTGACAAACTCAAACTTGTCGACTAAAGAGCTTTGAGCCATCGCTGGAAAGAGGTCCATAGTCACGTCTCTGCCAAAAACACAAACCGATTTTCCTCTCTGCACCTTCTCGAAAGATAATTGCTTGACCTTCTTACCGCTCTTTGTTGCTGCAAAAAGCTTCTCCTCCTGAGATCCCGTACTCTTTTGGAGACCATCCGACCGAGGGGGACAGATGTCCTCATCAACGACGCGACCCGATGTGCTAAGGGCCTCGTCATGTGAGTGGAATAAAGCACAATCAACCTACTTGTCCTTTTTCTATCGCTCCACTGACGCGGTCACGACAAAAGGAGAGGCGATCAGTCTGTCGGCAGACTTGCACCGGTAGCTATCAATAGACCCTAACGACGACTCTATAGACGGAAAAACCCTTTGAACAAACCGCCAGCAAACCTGATGAAAGCTCAAGTTTTGGATTTTCAAACTAAGGATAACACTTTCCACTTTATTAGCCTGGATGGTACTACGTTAAGGGAAACTCGGCTTGACTCCAGGACCAAAACTCTTGCTAACAGACACCAAACCTCCACCACCCTGAAAACCCTAACCTCCATGACCGCTCTCGTTGTGTCATAATATTAACCCTGCTACTGCTCATTTTAATCCTCATAGCAATCATATCAAATCGTGCACATGATTACCCAAGTTTTTAATTTATTTATTTAATCACCTATGCTGGTTGCAATAAACCAACTTAATATTTTATTTATTTAATATCGTATGATGATTGCAATAAACAAACTTAATATTTTATTTTAGTGACTTGAATGTTGGTTTTTTCCAAATAAAACAAATAAAATTGATTTTTCTTTTAGTTGAGTTGACCTATTTACCATAAGAAGGCAAATCCAAGAAACGCAAAGATGTGGGAACACTTCTATGGTGGTTCTGGATCACTAATATCGTGAAACTTATTTTCATGCTATGAAGAATACTTTATCCGGGCGGATTCAACTAATTAGGAGCAGTCTTCAACTTGATTATTCTCAAATATGAAAAGGAAATTGGCATTAACAATGGCTTCAATTTTCAGGTAAGGAACTACTCCTCTATGCATTAAGAAAAAAGAAATTTAGGATCATTGGGGTTAAGAGCTCCTTTGAGTAGGGAAAAGTATTGATTTGAGAGTGAAGTCGGAGCCCAATTAAGTTAATGAAAGTCATTTATACATTCATTTGTACCCTCAATAAGACAAGGTTACACACTTAAATTTATACTATGTAGACATGTAACTTCTTTAGTAGTAATCAATCCAGTCATTTATTCACTAAATTGACTATGACACCCTTCCCACACACCTTGCAACTCCTTGAGTGACACTATGAATATTGTTTCTTTATGGGTACAATGAAAGGGACTATGACTTATTTTAAACCTTGCCCCATCCTTTTCTATCCTACTACTTACAATCCCATCTATCACTATCCAACAATATTTTGGATCTAGAAACTCTAGTCCATAGTTGTTAGGGAAAATGCCATTATCCAATAGTCTCTCAGATCAATTGATTAACCCATACAATTCTTAAATAGTTCTTAAACCTTCTTTTGTTCCTCGGGATGTACCCCTCGATTATGTGATATCATAAACAAATTAAATAACAAAGCAACCATGAAACTTTCAATCAAGCATGTTCAAAACACACAGAAAATTATGTGGGCAAGATAAGATAGATCTAGATATTCATGTAACAAAATAACGAGATTCAACCATAGAGAGAACACCAAAACACACATAATACATTATTTCCATAAACCTGTAACCGGCTTTAACTTTCCAATAATTAATGATTCTTGGCTATAAGTATTGAGAGAATTAAAAAATCACATTTATATATTTTTTGGAGTTAATAATTTTTTAAAATTTATATGCTTTCTTAAAAAAAATCCTCATGAATTCAATTAAATAAAAATCCAAATTTTTTTTTTAAATATTTAAAAGATTAAAAAATCTAAATTTATTTGTTTCATTTATTTTACTAAATATTTAAAAAAAAATCACTTTTATATTTTGTTTTAATATGCTTTGGAATTCAATAAATTAAACTTTAAATTCATTTAGTTTCTTCAAGAAAAAAAATCAACATCAACTTAATAATAAATCTGACTTATTTTGTTGCTTTGTGGATTTAGAAAAGCTTTTGATACAGTGTTTAGAAATAGTCTGTGGAATAGGCTAGAGGAGCTTAAGGTTCCTTTAGAGTCGAGAGCTTCCACGATAAGGTTATATGAAAAGGTCATTGCCAAGTTTAAGAATAATGAGGGGTGGACAAGAGATATACATTGTAATATTGGAGTTAAACAATGCTGTCCTCTCTCCCTTACCCTTTTTGGCATTTACATTGATAAGTTAGAAAAGTGTTTAGAAGAAGCAGGTTGCGCCGGTACAATCTTAGCTAGGATAGTTATCATCCTCCTACTTTATGATGACGATGATATTGTTCTTATGGCAAGGTGTCCTTCTGATCTCGATAAGCAATTAAGAATTCTTAAATATTTTTCCTCTAACATGGGTATGACTATTAGTGGACTATTAACACCGACAAGACAAAAATCATGATTATAAAATCTAAGAAAGGAACTTATGCAAATTTTATTTATGATAATAGAAATCTAGAGGAAGTGACTTCTTACAATTATCTTGGAAGATATTCATCACAAGTCAATTGGAACTATATCATTGAGAAAATGATTAATGGAGGGTGGAAAGCTTATTTTGGTCTTGAAGATAACTGTAAATTAGCCAATCTGGTCATGTGGGATAAAAATAAGTTCCTCTTTGAAACTCTTGTAATCCCTTCTATCTTGTATGGTTGTGAAGTATGGGGGTGCAACATTTCTAGAGAATCTTGGAAGAAGATTGAGCAAATCTAGAAGCGGTTTATAACTTATAACCTCAAAATTAAAAGCAATACGCCTTATCCTATTCTCCTCGTAGAAGTGGGTCTTCCCCCCATCGAGAGCATGGCTATGACTAGGTACATGATGTACAAGCATAAGATAAATAACACGGGAAACAAGAGATTTCCTAAAATTGCTTTAAACTCAAGTCAAATCCAATTACGCCTCAAGCAGTGTTGGTGTAAAGATACCATGGCTTGGTTAAACCATTGGGGCATTGATGAAAACGACATTTTGCATAACATGGATAATGTCAAAAATAATATTACTCCTAATTTTAAAGAGAAATTCTGGTGTGAGGAGAATTTAGTTGTTAAGAGAAAATTAAGATACTATAAAGATTTCATTAATCCTAATTTGAAAGATCAGAAGTATCTCTAGGTAGTAACTGGCTCATGGAAGAAAGTTAATATAGCCAAGATTAGAATGAACTCTCATGAACTCCATAGCGAAACAAGGCGCTGGTCTATTCCTAAAACTGCATGGGCAAAAAGGGTTTGTCATCTGTGTGAGTCTATGAGCCTTGAGGATGAAAATCACTTTCTCTTAGAGTGCCTTGCTTACACCCACATTACATCCGAGTTTCATAGTATTGGGTACAATACAAACCTTTATAACCTCCTAACTTGCCAAAACTATAGTGAGCTTGGAAAGCTTTTTGAGCACATGATGAACAAGATTTTAAAGTAAACCAAGTATTGTTCTTCAAATCCAATAGACCAAAATTGGTCTCAATAAAGGTTAATCATCGTCATCAATAAAATAAAAACCTAAATGTATTTGTTTTATTTGAAAACAAAAATCAATATCAAAGTCAATAAAATAAAAGGATTAAGTTTCTTTACTTTATTAATAACAAAAATCAACACCATCTCAATTAAATCAAATTTTAAGTTTATTTTCTTTATTAGAGAGCAAAATTTGGACAACGAATTCAATAAATCAAAGTTAATAAAATAAAATGTTAAATTTTTTATTTATTAATTTTATCTTATTAAGTAATATATACATATAAATAATTGTTTTTGTTAATTGAGTATAAAGTGGCTGGGTGATTCGAAAGCATGTTTGCTCTCCTCCATTCAGTTCAAATTTGCTTTATGACATTTGATGAACAACCAATTGAATAAATAATTGATTTGTTTTTTATATTTATTAACTCTATGCTATTAAATAAGACATACATATGCCAATTCCACCGTATTAATGATTGGTATAGTCTAACTCTTAAATGACTTTTACAGAATAAATATGTCTCAATCATAATTTCAAACAAATAAAATTAAAATGAAATATATATATATATATATAATCTTTTAATTTTAATTTAATTTATAAAAATTAAAAAACTTAAAATCAAAATGATTATTTATCATTTAACTTAATTATTTTTAATTTAGACATATACTTCTCGTCCCTCTACTGTTATCAATTAAAAAAAAAACTTAAATTAAAATGATATTTTGATTATATATCATTTAACTTACTTAATCTTTTATTTATCTATTTTAATTTAGACATATACATCTCGTCCATCCACTATTAACAATTTAAAAATGCATATATAATAGTTTAGTGTAAAATTTATCACCTAAAACCTAATCAAACTTAATGTATTCGACTCACATGTCGAGACATTGCTCAATACATTATGGCTCACTTGGTCTACATATGTAAGGTTTAATTTAGCCTCTATGACCAAGTTCTAATTTACTTTAAACATTTAGCTTAGACGGTTGGGCTTAAATGGCCGAAGCCAGGCCCTTTAAATATTACTTATTATGTCATTTATGATAACTAAAAACTATTTACTATATCACCTAAATACCACCTTGAATTGAAATATTAATTTCCACTTTCATTATTTTATGATTTAAAAAACTATTGTTTTACACATTTAACTTTATTGTGAACAACTTATTATAATTTAATTTTAATATAAGTTTAAATTAATATAACAATGTGTAACTTGAAATATATTTTAAATTGGAAATATAACATGTAATATATGAAGGTGAAAATGAGTTTAATAGGTAAGTATGAACGCATAGCCTTAATATATGTATTTTTTATTATTAATTAAATAATGTATGTAATTTCAAATCCATTTAAAACATGATGTAAAACAATTATCATAAATTTATTTGAAATGATTGAGAGCTTTTGTGAATGTATTTTTTTATTTCATTGCCTTAATATATGTATTTTTTAATATTAATTAAATAATGTATGCAATTTCAAATCCATTTAAAGCATGATGTAAAACAATTATCATAAATTTATTTGAAATGATTGAGAGCTTTTGTGAATGTATTTTTTATTTCATTTGAAATGATTAAGAGTTTTTGTGGGTGTATTTTTTAATTTGTCTTTTTATAAAATTAATATATGTTATTTGAGTTTATATTTATTTATATGAAAAAGTATATATGCTGAAAATTCACTGATGTGGTTATTGTCTTGTGATAGCAACTTATAAATTTTATGACATTTAGTTTTTTTTCAAAAGGAAAAAAGCTTGTCCTTGATATTCATTAAATAGAATCAAAGAGCATCTGATGTGTCATCCCTGACCCAGGGTTACAATCATGCAAGGTCGTGGAGAGAGTTCCATTCTAATATACACCAATAATAAGTCTCAACTCAACAAAGCTGCCAAGGGGGAGATCATAGTACATTCCCATCAAATACATAATTCCAGTCAGAGACCAAAGGAGAAAACTGTCCCTCTAAACCATCTCAACCATGAACATAAGAGCGTAGAGCTGCTATCTGAAGGTACCTGCTCCAAATCAATAAAAAAGGTGCAAAATAAACATAGGAGAACATGCTCCTGCACCGAGCTCAAAAGAGCTTGAAAGTGTCATGAGAGGCCAAAAGGCCTTCAAAAACAATAGATACCAAATCGAGGAGCCAAACAAAGGGCAGACTTCGATAGGCTGTCTGCGAGCTGATTATGTTCACGGTAGGTATGGTTGAAAGACAGGTGCAGAGTTTTCTTGTATCCCTGCACCAGTGACTGAGATCAGGTGGAGAAAGGGCATCAATACCCTTTTCCCAATTAATACTGACAGATGAGTCACCAAAAATGTTAAGTGTGGGTATCCCCATCACCTGGGTAGTATGCAAAAGAGCCCAAAGCCCTATCAATTCAGCTTTAGTATTGATAATTTTATGACATTTAGTTATCAGCTCACTTTTATTATTATATCAATAATAAATGAATACTTGAATTGTTAAAAGTGAAATTAAAGTATGAGCATTAACTATTTCAGTTACGAGTTGTCTAATTAGGGGACGATGCTTGGGGTTTTCTTGTCTTTCATTTCTGCACTTAAAATTGCGCAACAAACAACAAAAATTACAAGATTTTGTAAGTTAAATTAATCTGATTCCGGTTGAAAATCAGCCGAAAAGTCAAAATCGTCCCCTAATTAGACAACTTCTTTCAGTTAAAATTCCACATATTTTTTTACAATTAAATTAAATTTTTTTTCATTTTTAAAAGTTTAAAATTACCAACATATTTAAGTAACTTTACCATATCTATACCAAATAAAATATTTATTAAACTTTAAATTTCATGCAATCATAGCATACTTCCATACAACTAAATCTTACTACTATGATTTAGTGTACTTAAGTTTAATTTTAACTTTGAACTATTTACATAATCATACCCTTTATTGTATCCTACACTTACATTGGGTGGTAATTCAATGGTTCTTTTTAGTAAGAACTATGGTTGAAGTGTCATAGTTCTACCCTATAGTAGGGAACTTTGTTCTTGAGGTTTTAGCCCATGCACTATCCCTGAGGTCTATTATGTGTATAAGGCTAAATTCAATATTACACTAACTTGATATATAAAGTATTAATGGTTGTTATTTATATATAGTTTAAGCTTTTCTAAGTTTTTCTAAAACTATTAAAAATATAAATATATATTATTGTAATTGCATAATCCTAGTACTCAAGAATTTTGAAATTGGTTGGATAGTTCAATTGAAATTTGAAATTGCTTAGATAGTTCAAAACTAATAGCTTAGTTAGTGTTAAACTATCTTTGGTGAACACTCATCAACTTTGACTGTGACTAGATCAATTTGTTTGCACCAATTACTTGTTGACACGTCAACCATGTCAACTTATCACATGTCTCCATACTTTTCACTTTTTCCGGCCTGATGTAACTCAACACATGTCTTGTTTGTCAACAATTATTTGCTATTTCTAGAGTGATCTGGCCCATTGGATTCTTCATTGTTTGTCACGTATTTTAATGATGAGGAGCTTATCCATAGAGTGGAGAATATGCTCCTCCACATGCTTGAAGACAGATGGGATCCATATTTTTATAATAGCTCAAACCAGATCTCTCATTATTTGGATCTATCGCGAAGGAATATTATCGGAACACCTCGGTAATGTAGCGGAGATCATTACAATACGGGTATGGTCACATGGAGAAGGTGAGCTCCTGACGGCCTTTGTTTCCGCCCTTTCTGTTTTCAATTTTTTTCTTAGACCCTGGATGTGGGAAAACTGAACTGTGCTGAGGAAGTGGTGGCCGTGGGACCCGCCGGATTCATGACGGAGTCATAATGATAAAAGGACGGTGCCGACCACAGAGCGGCACTGACAACCGATCTGACCGGTCACCGTCCTAGAGCGGGAGTTTTGCTGCCGGGGACACTTGAGCGGCAATATAAGTAAACTGTGATGAATTTGATGGAAAGGCGAAAGCGAGTGCCGAAGGTCAGGTGTTCGAATCTCTTTGGTTAAAGATTTCTGCAAAGATTTCTTGATACAATGCCATTCCGAAGCATTGCGATTGGTAGGCCTGCGGAGGCCACCCACCCCGCTGCCCTCAAGGCCGCCCTGGCGGAGGGTATTTCGACACTCATCTTCGTCTTCGCCGGAGAAGGATCTGGCATGGCTTTTGGTAGGTAAAATTCGCTTTTAAGTTTAATGTTTATGTATATTCTTTGTTGTTGTCAATTTTACGAAGTGTGAATTTGTTGCAGACAAGCTTACAAACAACGCTTCGACAACACCGGCTGGGTTGGTGGCCGTCGCTTTGGCGCATGGTATAGCGCTCTTCGTGGCCGTGGCCATAGCCGCCAACATATCTGGTGGCCACGTTAACCCTGCAGTTACCTTCGGTGCGCTCGTCGGAGGGCACATCACGCTTCTGAGGACCATTCTCTACTGGATAGCGCAGCTCATTGGCGCCGTCGTTGCTTGCTTGTTGCTCAAGTACACGACCGGCGGACTGGTCAGCAAATTCTCTAGCCTCATTTAGATCGTAGCTTAAGCTCCTTCTTTTCTTGTGTTTGTCTTGGTTTCTGAGTAGTTGTGATCGTGGCGTGGTGCAGTCGACGTCGGCTTTCTCGTTGTCTTCTGGCGTGGGAGTGGGCAACGCGGTGGTGTTCGAGATCGTGATGACGTTCGGACTGGTGTACACAGTGTATGCAACGGCGATTGACCCGAAGAAGGGCACATTGGGCACCATTGCCCCCATTTGCATTGGTTTCATCGTGGGCGCCAACATATTGGCCGGCGGGGCCTTCGACGGTGCTTCAATGAACCCGGCGAGGGCATTCGGGCCGGCGCTGGTGAGCTGGACTTGGGAGCACCACTGGATCTATTGGGTCGGTCCCCTGGCGGGTGGAGGCCTAGCTGGCGTTATCTACGAGTTTTTCATGATCTCCAGTGAGCCGACCCACCAAAGGTTGTCCTCGGAGGACTACTGACGTGGACATTATCTATTGAACTATTCTGTAATAAAGTGGCTTCTTGTAAGAGCTGGCGTGTTCTGGGACTTTGGTCATTTGGCGTCGTGGCTTTTGATTTTCCAGTTGGACGCCATGGGTGTCGTTGTGTAAAGACAGTGAGCTCTCATCGTGCATGTCAATTGTGTGTCGTGTGTGAGTTGGAGAATTTGTCTGTTCATCGCAATTGCAATTGAAATGGATTCATTTGTTTTTCACATTGTCATAATTTGTAAACGGTGAGCAAATATCGTAACATGTACCTTCAATCAATAACCAGAAACTTCAGAAGTACTTGGAACAATAATACCTAGTGCAGAGTGGCCCATTGACCACAGTATGTTGTGAGAACTTCGAACAATAATTGCTCCGAGTGGTGCATTTATTAGAGTATGTGGTAATAATTAAAATTAAAAAAGAATTCAGTCAACGTCCATTTATCAAAAGTATTGTCGGTCTTATTCCACGATTAAAAATTGATTTCAACCTATATACACTAGCATATGCACGAAGAGGTGAAAAAAACATCGAGGGGTAAAACTAGCAATTACCTCAAGGAATCAAGAGAATGTTCCTTTCTGGACTTCTTGCCCAAGCTTTCTCCAGCATTAGTTGATCTAGCCTTGTTTATTTTCTTTGACTCCTCTGAAAACAATGCCCTGGCCTCTAATATCTGCAAAACCAAAATAAAAGTATCAATTTTCTTCTGTCCTCAATACTCAAAAGGCCAGAGGCTCCAAATGATCCAGATAATTTATTTTTCACCTAAAGGAATTATAATTTTACTCATCAAAACATGTAGAAGTTTAATTGAGAAGACAATGAATGTAGTAAAAATAATCAACCAGGCTAATGCAATATGAAAAGCATTGCTGATGAGAAGGATAGATTTTCTTATTTCAAGCAAGCAAAACTCTGTGAAAAATGAGACTTGTAAGATGAAACCTAGTCTAAGATGCAGATCACACATGATTGAGCCAAGGTCTCTTATTGCATTTCATTCCACCTATATCAGGATATTGCAGATTCAAAAAGCACATCTACTATTAAAAGTCACACAATTTCAACAAAAAGCACAATTTCAGAGATCCAAATCACCATGCAGAGTTCTTTTTGCATATGTCCAAGAAACTAGAACTGAATGAGAATACAGAATACAAATGCTTTAGCAAAATATTTTTATAACCTTGACTTCAACTACTTCACAGGAGATATCGATATCACAGCCACGGAGGGTTTGCAATGAAGCTTCAAGCCAGTCTTGGCCTATAGCATTATAAACAAGGACTTCCCAAATCAAGTTTTCATTAAGCTTGTCACATTGAATACTGACATGTTAGAGAACTTCAGATGACTTTGGTGAAGAAAACTAACTCATATAAAACTCACCAGCCATCTTGGAGATTCTAGGATGAAAAAGAGTCCAAGCATCAAGAAGGTGTAAGGGGCAATACCTACACTTTGGGTAACAATATGAATGACGATTTCTCAAAAGAATCTAAAGATAGGAAAATGAACCAACTTTGCAAAATTATACTTACTAAGCCTACATACTAGCGATTGCCAAAGGCCTCCAGTCAAGGAATAGCCCACATGAATATGCCATCATAATACCAACTGTGACAGTGAACTGTTTTAAAAAGGAAACAATTAGTCAGTAATGAGATTCACAATTTTGTTTCAATTATTCTTCATATAATGAATTAGTCTTGCTATTCAATATCACGTGTGACTGTGCCAAGGCTTCCTCACAAGTGCTTGGGAGCTGTTTCAGCGATGTATAATGGTACCTAAAGTGATTATGTCAAACCTTGTCTATCAGATTCCTATTATACCATTAATTTTGACTTGAAAAAAGCATAAATACGTGCATGATACATACATAGAGACATAACACCCATCCCTCCCTCCCATATACATGCAAAGACCAAAAATTAATAACCTTCAATAATTTGGATTGTTTCAAAGGAAGGTATCAACTTACAGTAAATGAGATGACTCCCACTCCAAAACCTATTAGCAATTGAAGAGAAAAACTACTGTAGCTCTGAGCCTCCTCCCAAGAGCCATAGGAGCTAACTATTCATCTAAAAAAATATGTCTAATAGAGAAGAGACTGACATTCAATTATCCAAGAGTCGAAGTCGGAATTTGAAGACTTTACTACATAAAAAGATCTAGACCACATAAAAAATACATTAAAAAACTCATGCTGCCATAAAAACATGTTAATGAAGCTAGCTACTTTAGATAGTATGCATAATTTTTTTCAGGATCGAGTTAGAGTTTACAACCAGTCAATCAAACAATTCTCCAGTACGAAAAAAAAGAACGCAAAAAATTTACAAGAACAATAGGGATTCTGCATTCCATGATATGTCCATCATTTAAATATCAAATTAGAGAGTACAAGCCCATGTGAAAAAAAATTACTGAAATGAAATAAACAAACAACAAGAGGAAATCTAAGAATTCTATAGAGATGAAATCTAACCACTCTACATGCAGAGGGCATCTAACAATTCACAATTTTCCTAACTCTAAGAATTCTACAGGGATGAAATCTAGGCATTCTACATGGAGAGCAAGTCTAAAAATTCATTTTTTGGTGAATACTAATTCATTATACCTTGTAAACTACATTTACACGTAGACAAAATTGGAGTCACAAGAAACTATGCTTGATAGTGGCATGATATTCAAGAAGTCTTTAACCATTGTATCATCTCAACCTCATAGGGTTTTCCTTGGGATTGCTTCCTCCAAAATATATGTGGATTCAAATTATTCAAACATCTGAGTTTCAGCAACATTCCTACTATTTTAAGTTGTTTACCAATCAGTTTAAGCACACATAGAATTGGTTCCAAACAACACTGATGGCATTTCAGAGTTTGAGCATTCAACTTGGTCATTATAAGACTTGTTTTTAACCCTTTATAATGTTGCTATCCATTGTTTGGGTGCATATGTATCTCATTCCCTCTACAGTGTCATCTCCAACACACTTCCATTTTTAACAAGCTAGAGGGTGTCCTTACCTCACTTAAAAATAAAATAAAATACTACAAAACAACAAGCTTCATCCAATACTTATATGTGGGAGAAAGAAGGTTTACCTCAGAATGAAGTTTTGAAATTGGCATCCATTCACCTGGTCCACAAATATCAGAGAGCACAGTTGCTACAGCTGAAACAACATATTTTCCTTCTTTTTGTATCTGCTGAGATGTATCAGTTTCATGGTCCATCCTCCATGTATCCCCTTTTGGATCTGAATAGATTAAACAGTGATATTAGACAGTTTCTAATTCATGTTTCATGTCTTTAGGACACCATCAAGTAACGGCCTGAAAGAGAGAGTAAGGAGCCACATGCCAACCATAACCTTTGCATTTAAAGAAAAAGTGACAATGAGCTTGCTCAATTGGAACTACAACTACAATCACAGGATATCTAAATACAATAAAAAATATATTTGAAGACTTTATTAAATAAAAAGATGCAGACCACATAAAAAAAATTTAAAAAACTCATACCAAGGCTATGTTCATTAGCCTTACATTGTTTATGTCAAGTCCCCCATTCTATAGTAAACCCTTTATTGTCTCCCATTTTACCAAGTGGAATTTTTAATCATTGAACTTACTACCTCCTTGCCATTAAAAGTTTTTTATTTATTTGCTTATCTGATTCCTGATATTGATTGGAACTAACATGGTTGAGCACTGAAATACAAAAAGAGATGAGAAAATATAATTGTTTGAGACAACAAGATGGATTTAACCAACTCACTCCCCCATCCTAATATTAGACTTAATATTATGGATGGCATGAACCCGATGTATTGCTTTGGACTACTTTAATGAAAGCTAAGTTCCCAGATACTTAATTAAGCTCCAAATTTGAGTTCTTGGAAAGCTAGCTATTCTATAGAACCTTTGTAGCAGAACAAGTGTTTGTTGTGAAGTTATCAAATGTATAACAATGATCGTTTCCTCCCTAAGAGATCAATTATTGATCTACATAATGAGGCCAGTTCTTCAATATGGATTCCAAGGGCATAAAATACTAATCAATAGATAGTTTGAAAAATAACTCTAGATATTACAAAATAAGAGAATGCATCTATTGCACTTTGAAAATATGGAAAGACACATACATGATGACATGAGATGTAACTTAAAACACATACCATAGTTTAATAGAGAAAGAAAAAAAATTGAAGGTTGTAAGTGTATCAAATTACAAGGTTACAAGAGTTAAACCATTGTACGGCATACCTGAACGCTAATCCTTTTCTCTCAGTAAACACTTTCTCCTGAAGCCATATTCTTGGTGACAAGAGAATCCTCCTTTGCCTTGGCAATGAAAAAAAACACATTAATGAAGCTAGCTACTTTAGATAGTATGCATAATTTTTTTGAGGATCGAGTTAGAGTTTACAAGTAGTCAATCAAACAATTCTCCAATAGGGAAAAAAGTAACGCAAAAAATTTATAAGAACAATAGGGATTATGCATTCCATGATATGTACAAGCTCATGTGAAAACCAATCAAGTTAGAGTTTACAACCAGTCAATCAAACAATTCTCCAATATGATTAGACAATACAAGCTCATGTGAAAACCAAATATTGAAATGAAATAAACAGACAATAAGCAAAAGTATTGAGTTTTTTTCAATTTCTGTAAGAGAATCCCTTTACCATCAAAGCAAACTCATTAAGCCCAAAACACCTCTTAAAAAGCAGTAATAAGAAACATTTGTTAAAATTAAAATACTCTTAGTGGATATTCCTTCTACTATTTTCCTAACCCTAATCGCTGATTATTGGGGGCACTGAAGTAAAATGATCAAATAAAAGCAATAGAACGTGTTGTGTTTGGATTAAAGAAGGAAAATATCAAACCCTTTAACCATTGACCTGAAAAACATGCATTACAGTGCTAGTAAAGTGGACAACATGGCTTTGTAAAGACATTTTGGAAAGGAAGATTGCAGGACACCAGACCATGATTTGATGCAAAAAATCCAACAATTTGTTGATATTGGATGATTCAAAACACTAGTGTGGAGTCTGCACTGCAACAAGACTATAATGGAAATGACATCAACCCTAACCAGTAACACCACCTCTAAACTTTGAATAAATATTCAGAACATGACACAGAAGGCCTCTTGATGACAAATGGTCCAATGGACAAACATTAGAGTTTCTAGGAACTGTCTAAGTCCTCGTATGGATAATAGGATTGCACAAGAAACTCCCACAAAGGACAGTACTTGGCAGGTTGGAAACTCGTCCTCTAGAACTTGAAGCTAAAGAACATCCAACAAGTTTGTAGGATGATAAAATTGCCAATGGCTAGTTCCTGATGCAAGTGAAATGGATTGAAGTGAAGAAAAGGAAGGTAAAGAAAAGCAGCACTGTTGAAGAAAAACTAAAGAGGCCTTCCGGTTGTAGAAGTTTTGACTGTTTGGGATGCAGGATTTGCACGCAGTAAAAGGGTATAATATGGCCCAAAATATTCAGAGCACTCATTATGAGGCAACTTATCTTGGGGTTTAACACCTACAGATAATCTGTGCTGCTTCTTGAAGAAAGATATGAATAGATAATCTAAACCTCATAACACCAATAGCAGGAAAAGAATACTGACCTCATATCGTGGCTCGTATCGAGGGAGGGATTCTGTTGAGCGATAGAGAGCCTCTCTCTTCCTATCTCTTAGCCACCATGAAGAGACACCACCACACTTTTGTTGTACCCAATTGATCAGCGAATGAGGCAATTTATAAAAACAATTCAACTTGGGTTGTTCACTCTTTTAGGATGTGTACACCTTGTACTCACTTCAACCAACTTCTAGTTAATGATGTAAAAGTGAACATCCCCCATTACCAAACGTAAACATGAAGATCCAATCTCTATTTGTCATCAATAATCAAAGATCCCTAGAAACAACATAAATTTATTATAGATGATCTATAATCTATACCAATTTATGTAAGAAGCTTTAGTTTGCATTCTAAAACAAATGCATCTGAATTTAGAGTAAAATTTGAAACAAATGGGAGCACGTCCATGTTTTTAGGGAAATTGAAAATTGGTTCAACACATACGATTCCAAGAATATGGTTGTAAGCCAAGCCATCATAGCAAGCATTGATAATGCTAATGAAGAGTTGGGATGTTTTGCTTGCGGAATATCAATGCATTGGTTTGCTTGAAATGGGAGAGACCGACGCATTGTTGGGTCTCATAGACAACAGAGTCAAAACCCACATGAAAAAAAACTTGGAAGTCTAGATCATGAAGATAAAGGTGCCAATAAGCATGATTTCCCAAAGGGTTCCCCATAATCAGTAAGCATAGGTGAATGTAGCATAACTAACAGTAAGATCGAACCAACAACTTAGTTAAATATAAATTCCTCTCTATAAAATGAAAATTAAGTAAGATGGGTTACCAATTTTCATGAGGAGATGGACAGTCTTGACGAGGAATGACTGGTTGGATGAAGACAGAGCCCTCTGCAACTCTTTGTCATCTATGAATCTGCTCCCATCTTGATCACACATATGAAAAGACCTTATGATTTATGTATCTATGCCCGGTTTAAATGTTGGTTGTGCAGGAGGGTAACAGTAAGGCTGTGGACCTCCAGATCCACCATTATCTGAATTTATTTCATACCAACACTAATATAAATCAAGCTGAGGATTACAAGACAATCTACCAAGCTAGGAAAATGTTTTGAATTAGGAGAGAAATGCAATTACCCTTCTCTCTTTCTCTGTTCACAAAATGCACAAAATGATACACATTCATACCCCCAAAGCACAAGCAGCCAAATGACAGCCTATGAGAAATTGTGACAATAATATTCAAATAATCATCAACAACTGGACTCTATAAATAGCCAAACGACAACAAATGGAGGAAAATTTGTGAAAAAACACCCAAATAATCAAAAGCTACTGGAGTCTACTAACATAAATATTCAAAAGGCTCTGCAAAAAGAATCTGTTGTGCCAAGATCATGATTGCTAGATAAAAGCTCCACCTAGGCCAGAGGTAAACACTAAAGTTATCAAGAAAGAATGAAGGAGTAATTACTAGATGCACAGTGTACTAACAGAACAAATGTCATGACCCTATGATTGCACTGCTTATATTCATCATCGCTGAAAGGGGTTTGATTACAGGAAAGATCCAAGGCTTCGACTTCATTATATCCCCTTGTTCTCTGCACAATAACAACCCTACAGTCCCCTACAATCGCAACATACAGATTTTTCCCCCTTATGAGCACGGTAATAGCTGTGGTGCCACTCATAGAATCATCAAAGATGCTCATTAGTAGCCCCAAATGTAGAATGATAGGCTCAGATGGCGTCCGTGGATAAAAGCGGCTCATACCTACATTTTAATGAGCATTGAAAAGGATGAGGTGTGGGAAACCTAAATTCTAATGGGGGAATAGTTCTAACATATAATACAATGAAAGAATGGGATCATATACTTACATAAACAAAAGGATCTTGGCTAAGAAATCCATATGTGAAGAAGGATACACTCATCAAAAGGGTGGAAAGAGAGAGATTAAATGGCATATATTCCACGCTGCTTGTTTCAATTACCAGCTTCTGCAAATCAAAGGAAAAGTCTATGCTTTGTTACAACATGTTCTAGGAATCATCACTAAGCAGCAGAAATCATTTTCAAAATAGGACTTGCTCCCATCCATTGATTTTAAGCAGCTCCCAAATTCCCAAGGCCTGCTATCCACAAAATAGTAATACTACTAAGGTTAGTCGTGGGGATATCACATATTTATATTCAATTTCCTAATACTTTATCCCTACTTTGTCTTGGTGATTAATCTCATCACTGTTTCTTAAATTTACCTTAACTTAACAGTTAGTCAAGGTGGCACTAAGCAAAATGACCTTCTCACTGTAATTGTTTAAAATCACATTCTACATACTGGTACATTAAGGTAGATTTCCTTCGTATAAATTTATGCTGAAATAATTCAAAGACAAGAAATGCAAGACAAATATTTCAAAGACAATGAAAGGTAATGATTGTCTTATACCGAGAGGCTCATACAATGATAGATAAAGGCGATGCAAACATGCTGATGAGGGAAAATACACTAAGAAATCCAATGAACATATTTCGTAGTGGTTGCTTCATAAAATCATACGTCACCAACACTATTGAGGTAAATATTACCATAACCAACAAAAGCAGTGCTACCGTTTTAACCTACCATTTGAAAAAGACAAAAATCAATTATACTGACAATTTTCTCAAAAATATATTTTTTCATGAGAGAATTTGTATTCTTGCCACCACAATTGTCAAACCATGAACATCAGCAGAACCTATTAAATACAGTTCATGTTGTACATGAATTTCTCAATATAAATCCAACCATCTATATATGTTGTTCATGTGTGTCTGTGTGGGCAATGTATATCCTAGATATATAATATAATAAGAGTATATAAGCATAATTTTAATACCGTAGGCTTACACTAGGGTACTAAAGTCTAAAATACAATTAATTAGCCAGCATATCAAGCTACAGGAATATACAAATATGTTCAAGCAAATATAAAATAAACTTTCCACAAAACAAGAACTGATAGATATACCCGTGCTTCCTTTTGGGAATGTGCAATAACGAGTGAGATGTAGAATAGCTGAAAAATGGCTCCCATCCCATTAACAGTGCTCACCGGTATATTGTTTCCTCATACAAAAGGAAGGCCATACCATGTGCAAATCAAGCAATTCATGAGTGCAAAAATATAAGGGAGGCTTGAAAATTGCTCAGTAGACTTATTTCTTGTTATTCTGCTAAATGTAGGGC
This sequence comes from Pseudotsuga menziesii, assembly GCA_001517045.1. Lineage (NCBI taxonomy): Eukaryota > Viridiplantae > Streptophyta > Pinopsida > Pinales > Pinaceae > Pseudotsuga > Pseudotsuga menziesii. The sequence continues at coordinate 230,904 of LPNX010626917.1, forward strand.
TGCAAATGACAATAGCCACAGATGTATTAATATTGATTTGAAAGATTAAGATCAGAAGAACAAAAGAAATGTCAACGAGATATTTGGGGTCACTTCCTATAATGTACCATGTTAAAAGTAGTAATCATAATGACACTTAGCTTTATATAAAAGTCTATGGACAGTGACCCTGAAATGGGTGGTTGCTATTACAGGTGAAGTAGATATCAGAAGTGGAAACTTACATTGGGGACAAGAAGAGCCCCAGAGCAAACAAGTTGCCTGCACCAAAAACAGAGAATTTAATCTGTAATAAACAAAATATGAAGTAACTTATCTCATCAAACAAATAATCTGCCTTCATGAGAAAACAAAAATGAAATAATAACATAATTCAATTTTGGAAGGAGAAATACTCCCATATTCCTAAAGGCCATTTTTCACTGGCTGAAGCATCATATATTTCTGCAAAACAATTTTTATGCCATGTTAGTATAAAGTGAGTCTCTGCAATTTACTTGAATGTCATAATTCAGTTTAGTTCTACACAAGTTACACGACTTACCTTTAAACATAAATCCTTAATCGACTCCCTTGCAAAGATAAAAATTGATGGATCGATCAGTAGTCAAACTTATCCCAGATTACCTATGATGAAATGGCCTCTTTCACATATGCAAGTTATGATGCAGATTGAAAATTTTGGAGCTATACTTCTGCTTCCTTCTTTCTTTTTAACAATCAATTTGAATAACCATATCTTATAAATATATACTTTTACCTTTGAAGTTAATTTATTATTAACATGATAGAGATTTACACATTTACAAGAACCAGTCTTGGAAAACCCTGGCCACTAAAAATAAGAGTAGTTTGAGGTCTATGAAACAAGATCACTTTATCTTAAACGTTGTGAAATGTATCACTCTTGATATTTCACTACATAACCAAACCATATAGCCCAACATGACATCTAATGATCTAAGGGAAGAGGGTTTTCTCCATTGGTGTCCTTTCTAATCTCTAAGCATTTCACTGCTTACTGGAAATTCCTTCTGACACTGCAACATTCCAGCTTGGAATTTCCCAATGCCTCTCCAAGTTTAAGCCGTGGGATTTAACAGTGGCCTACAATCCACTTACAAGGGCAATCGCTCTGGATAATGCTTGCACCATCTATCTTATTGCAGTTTCTGGGATAAGGGGCATGGTGAGTTAATGCCATATTCATACGCCCAGCAGTCTATTCAGGATTCCAAACTTCATTATGGTAACTAAATGAAGGGTTTTGCTTGTTGGAGGTCTTAACCCAATACCTGATTGTGAGGAGCTGATAGCCATGCACAACATTTTCAAAATTAGTCCTCTCTTTGAGAAGGATTCACAGCTCGATAAGACTTGGCAAGGTTAATAGCGTAGTCACCGCATTTGTCCCATTTTTATGAAAAAATTAAATTCGTGGAACCTAAAGCATAGGCGAATTTCAAATTTGATGGAAAATTTAAGATCATGTTCCTTTATAACATTTACACAATATTTATTAAGATTCATTTCCTAGAAAATAAATTATGTTGTTATATCTTTTCTGGATGGATGTTATAACAAAGTTTGCTTCACTATCTTTGCTTAAATTAATGACAAATTTTATCATATTTATTTCCAGTGGCAATTCTTTCAAATTTCCTTATCAAACACGAACACAAACTGGGTGATATAGGGTCTTAGTATTGCAACAAATTGAGTGGTTGAAGCACATGATCCACTGCTTGTGTGGGCCCTAGAATTTATAATCATACTCCCATCACCACACCAAACCAAAATATCTGGTCCAACATAAATACACCCACCTGATTGTTATCACTTCCAGCAATACTAAGCAGAAACTAACAACCAAAAATTAGCAATTACGGGTAACAGGTAGTTAGGTTAGTCTGAAAGTGTCAGGATCGGGCTTTATTTAGACATTTAAAAGCTCAACAATTTTATTATTTTTGGTAAGTCTGAAAATTTTAAGTTTTTTTTAATGCACAAGTGACAAGTTGGGTTGATTCTTAAAGATAAATTTCACCATTGTGATAGTATTAAGCAGTTTAAATTACAGGTAATAGGTGGTCAGGTTAGTCTGACAGAGTTAGGATCAGGAGTTATCTGAAAGTTTCAAAACTTTTTTAATGCAGAAGTTGGGTTGATGCTTAAAGGTGCCACCAATGTGATAGAGTATTAAGCAGTTTATTAAGCTCCCATTCTCACTATTGTCTACACTACCCAAATGGTTTGTCAAAAAATGATGAAGCAAAAAAAAAAATTGTTTGTCAAAAAGGGATGAAACAAAAAAGCAAGTCTTGAACAACCAAAGGGTTCGTCAAAAAGCAAGTCTCAAAAAAACTTGAGAGAATATATGCCCTTCAAATCTAGCATTTAAGCCAAAAGAAATTCATGTTTTACAGTGCAGCTTTCAACCTAGGGGAATATTACTCAAACCAGCTTAAAAAAAATGAAAAGAAAGACGAACTTGGTAAATAGATACCCTTGGAATTTGACAAAAAGTTGAGGGAAGTCCATGTTTTCCAAAGCAACTTCAACTTCATGGAGAAATGAACAAAAAAGGAAAAGAGTATATTAATGGGTATGTTTCTCAAAGCAATTTCAGAAAGAAAACATAGAAATTCAAAGTTTGTTCAAATGAATAAATTAGGAAAAAGGTATTAATTTGGAACTGAAAGTCGACATTAATGAATTTTCCTGTTTATTCCAGCTACCAAGATTTCTAATTTTCCTGTTTATTCCAGCGACCAAGAAAGTTTACACAATATCTAGCAATGGGAGCTACTCTAATTACCCAATGAAATAAAGTCACAAAGAATTACATCTCCACAGGAATGTGAAACAACATATATATTAGATGGAAATTCCTTGTTAAATCGACCTACAAAATATGTACATAGTATACATAGTGTTGTTTAGAAGATGCAAAACTCATACTCAAATCTCTTACCTAACAGTTTGAATCCTGAACAAACTGGGGAGTGAAGAGCACCTTCAGAGAACTATGACGATTTCATCCTATCCAAACGGAGGCTTTGCTGCACAACAAATACGCACAAAATTGTAGTTTCATCCAATTCAATCTATGAAACGTCTAGCTTTGCTCTTCATTCTGAAAGATCAAATCAAATTAACTTCTACATAACTATATTCTGCTAGAAACATTGCAATTTATTTTAAATTTTGAACTTACCAGAAACTTGTGAATTTCCTGTAGATGAGGAGGAAAAGCTGACATGGATTTCTCAATATCATCATTCAGGTCTCCTAACAGCTTAATGAAATTCTCCCTTTCAAGAATCAATTTCAAACCTACCTGCTATACATAACTTTTCGGATCAGTATACAGCACAGTAATACCTTTAACTTTGGTAAAATCTGGAAAAATAGAAAGAACATTGTAGTAAGCTCACATTGAAGGCTGCTGCAGAAATCCAACCATGCCATCTCTTTAATGTGATATTATATGCGTGTTCAACAACCTTCCTCATACTCCACTCCAACTGCACCAAAAGATCTCGAAGTAGTACAACGGTAAAATCCATGGCCCTTTAAATCCCATTCAAATTCCCTAAATACAACAAGAATTCAGATCATTATAATCTTTTTGAATTTTCTTGAAACAAATATACATTAGAAAATATTGATCTTGCACCTTGTTAGCCATAGGATGGCTTTTGTGCAGCTCAATGGCTTCTTTGCCATTCCTTCTGCAACTTCTTCGCAGACGATTTCGTATAGAAAATTGTATTCAGGTTTACCAGACCCGCAAATATCTTCCAATATCTGAGAGAAAAACTATTATTACTCTATTAAGCATTCAATCTATAGTTAACCAGAAGTCTTACTAGTTTTTTAAAGAGCAATATCTGTAATGCACAATATTACTCAAAAGAGCTTATGGAACATAAAAAGAATAAATATTTGAACTATATGGATAAGCTATGTCTAGCTATACATATGTGGAAACATACCCAAGGACAAGTTATTTTGTTACTGCAAAACAACAATGATGACATGAATAACAAAGCATACCTAATAAGAACAAATTATAGAAAATACATAAATATATATTATATATAAGACTCTGCCATTAGATGTCACGGTCTTTGGTATGCTCTGGAGGCATTGCAGGATACCTCCCTTTGTCAGCGCAGTAGTTGTAAATGGTGTACCTATCACGAACCCTTTTCAGTTTTCTCCATTGCATTCCATCAAGGTCATCAAAGGATTTCTGATCCCACCATCGACGACCAAGAGTTGGATAGGCCAAGTTTGACACAGAGGCTTCGCACCCATCCATGTGGAATCCCTTGTATGATGCAACGAAGGGTGCCTTGCTCCAATCTGTCTTCTCCAGCCCACCCCTTGTAGCCCAGTCATCAACATTCCACAGGATTGAGTATATTTTCATTGGCTGGTTGAATGGATACCTCACTCCTAAGTCCCTGCTATTCTTGAAAACTCTGATGGGGACATCGTCCACAAAGAATCTGAAATCCAAATACAGTGTTAATTAAGAATGTAGATTAACTAGTACAAAATCTTAAAACCCAATATTCAGTTCACTTACACAATCTAATGCATATTCCAGAGCATAGCGTAGGAATGCTAATCCATTGTGGGGTCGAACCAGAGGTATATACACTGCTCTCTGTTCCCCTTTCCTCCACTGAAGACATTCATTAGAGGTAATTTCAACTCAAAATGGGCCTTTTAACTTTAACTCAAATTCCATGTCATCATGTGCTAGCCAATGAAATTTCTTTAAATTTGAAATACCGTATAGGTCTTAAGCACTTTTTTAATATAAATTTGGGGATAGGTATCATAAAAAAACTACTTTTTTGTTTGTATTTTCAACATATCTCCTCGTGTTTTTACTCAAATTTTGATCGGGAGAGCTCATTGTATGCGGAATTGAATTCCGCATACAACGAGTACCCACTCGGCATACTTTTGATGGACCTCTCTACCCCAAAAACAAGAAACACTTGAAAAAATGTGATGATGTCATCATCACATTTTTTCAGGTGTTTCTTGTTTTTGGGGTAGCGAGGTCCATCAAAAGTATGCCGAGTGGGTACTCGTTGGATGCGGAATTCAATTCCACATCCAATGAGCTCTCCCGATTGAAATTTGAGTAAAAACATGGCGAGATATGTCGAAATACAAACAAAAAAGTAGTTTTTTTCTTTTCTTCCTCCAAAATTAATAAATATTAGTTTATTATTTTAACTATTATTTTATTAATTTTTTTTAGGAGGCCCATTTTGAGTTGAAATTTCCTCTAATGATTTTCGAGAATATAAGGCTATCCAAACCTATTGCCTAAGAACTCAAAGTCTATTTCATCATGCTCAAAGTTCTAGGAGGATAGTTGTTAAAACAAGCAAAGTACACTCCTATTAGGAAGATGGAAAAATGTAAATCAACAAGAGCTTCTATGATTTCTTTGCAACCCAGGAGAATTTGAGGATGACATGCAACTGATGAAGACAACAAACAATTAACAAATATATGAAACGAAAGCATATTTCTTACATAAAAGGTAGTCACAGTGTCTGCAGAGTCACCAGGAACCATCTTTATCTGCATACTGAAGTGCCCAAACAAGTAGGTACCCTTGGATTGGAAGCCAGTGCTTGCCACAATGCCATGAAATAGTAAGTAAGCTTCATATCCAAGGCACAAACGCCAACGAAATGCTGATGATCTTAGAGTCAGCTAAGAAAATCTCATTGACAGAATATCTAGTAATGCAGCTACATCAATGATAACATATTTAATGGTGAATTTATAAAAAATGAAAGACCTCAGTAATACCTGTCCATTTGTCAAGAGAAATATAAACCTCATTTCCACCATTGATGTAATTGATATGATCAGAAGCCTAGGTGGGAACATATTTTTTTTGGAATGGCACATCCATAGGCTTAGGAGGTGAGGCAGCCATTGTAGCCGTTGTGGCTACAAAGAGCACTAGCAACACTTTGGTGACCATCTTGATCTGCAATGCCCCAAAACAACAACGACCTCCTGCTATGGTATCTGCATGTTTAAATTTAAATACCTAAGTGCAATGATAAATCTCTATAACATAGAACACAAACATTAAAGCTCTCTGATCTATGATAATATGAAAAAACTTATGGTCATAGTCAAGACATGAAGGTTGCACGTTGAAGTATAACAGAAGAACTTAGTTTCACACCCATTTTTACCATTGCATATATCACATTGCATGTCTGTGTGTATGCTATTAATATAAGTAATTGATAAGGAGAGAAATTTGCCAATGACATAAATAGTATGTGAGACCAAAAGAGATAGTAATGCATAGCCTGTGACCTAAAAGTTTATTTTATAATGATTAGAACCTCGGAAATTAATTAATTAATGCTAAATGATTTTCTATATAAAGATCATGTCCACCATCTATTTATGAGATTGTCACTATCACTAATTTATAGCAAACAAAGCCCAATAGGACTATCCCAAAAGCAATTCATTGTCTAACAAAAAACCTTCATTAATTAAGCTTGAAAGAAAGCATAGTAAGTGAACTCAAAAACTTATACCTTTCAAGAAATATCTGCAAGCAAATGGTATGGTGAAGCCTGAAGAATCAAGAGGGGATGGGAGTCATCTTGAAATCTCTGCAAGCAAATGGTATGGTGAAGCCTAAAGAATCAAGAGGGGATGGGAGTCATTTTATAATGTGAGTTGGTTGTTGGACTATGTAGAATAACAACTATGAGTCGACATGGGCACATGCATTAGCCTTTTCATTCCTACTCATAGACAACTATGTTCATATAGAAAATTATTATTGTTTCCCCTGGTGGCCATGATAATGCCAAGAAGTCATTTTATTTTAAGTTACCTTAGATCTCTGAGATTCAATTTTGCCTAGGTTTGAGTCTCATTAACTACCACAACTAATACCTAATTCCTATCTTCAGGAAAGTTCTATGCTTACTAGAAGTGACCAACGTTGTTCCCACTAGAAGTGACCAATGATGTTCCCACAACCAGTTGTTAAAAAAGGGAGATTATGGAAAAGTGGAAGAGTACAATTACACCATGAAAACTGTATGAATGACTATTGCCATGAAAATTTACCGGAACTAAGCTAGATTAGATTTTGCCAGAGTAAAATTCTCAGTCAGTACCCCAATTAACCTAAAGTCGATTTTGGCTGGGTTCGATTCCCTGCTCATTAGTATAACTCTATATGAATATCCCTTCAAAAAATATTTGGGAATTATGTTAAAAAATCTGCACATATCAATTTCTTTAAAGTTTGAAACAAATACTTTCCATGTTACGGTTGCTTACTTGAATATTTCCCCCAATGTCTGATCTTATAACGTCCATGGGAGGTTTGAGTTTATCTACAACACAGGTTTTGCTTTTATTTTGTAATATCCCTAACAGGGGAAGTAATAAACTCATAAGCAATAAAACCAGACGGGGTTATTTGTTTTGTTTTGTAAAATCCCTATTCTGGGAAGTAATAAACATAAAACCAGGATCCCCTCATGGAGAATGAAAAATGAAAGAGATAATGTAGATTTTGAAGAAGTATAAGCCACACATACCAAGGATGGGCAGTATTGTCCAGCATGTTTCAATGAAACACTTGCTCAAAGTTTCTCCTTCTGTTAACTTTATGATTTCAGTTTCCTGGCCTGTTGCTTGAAATGCAGGGGCAAGAGGAGGCTGCGCCATCAGATTCATGTTCTTGTTGGCCACTCCAAAAATTGCCGGACAACTGCGGTTCTGACTAGAGTCACCTCACGGCTCTCCAAAAATCGCCTGACTGTAGAAGAAAGAAAAACGTGAAACCCATCTCACAAACCTAGATATGGAAACGACTGGACAACTACATAAACCGCTGGACAATACAAAAAGCCTATGAACAATGCACAGCCCAGGAGAAAACACGCGTAAAAATACCACTAGCCAGAGGGACGATGACATCTACAGTGATTTAGAACAAAACTTTAGAGAAAAACGCCTAACGGCGTAAATATTCTGTCTTTTCGCAAGTGAACCTTTGTTTTTTACCTTGGGAGAGTGCATATTAATATTGGGTTTTGAAATTTTAGGTTCTTAAATGTCTTAACCTAAAATGGGCTCCCACATCCCGCAAAGTTGTTCAAGACTGAATGGGCTCCAGTAGCTCATCATGTTTTAGCAACTGGCGATTCTTTCCCTTGGGCATCCATGTTGTCGCTAGAACTCAAAATTTCTATCCAAGAGTACCAGAAGGCCACTGCTAGAAAGAAACCCAATTTCTTCTTTTAAACCTTCATTTATGATATATTGTGCGCTAGGTTCGAATATCCTAATTTGGGATGGAAGTGGAGTTTTCCGGCTCCCCCGGTGCCCATTTATTATTCAGAACTGTGGGATACTAACTATGCACCCAGGTTCCATGATATATGTTAATACTTCCTTGGCACCATCTATTTTTTAATATTCAAGAAGGAAGCTCCTGCATTTTCACCTGAAGCCACATGTTTGATTGGTACAATGGATGACTGGTATGTTGGTGAGAATTTTTCGTACATCAGAATTTGGGGTATCAACACTGTTCATATGCTTCCCAGAATTGTCCCTTACAGGTTGGTTCTAAAATAAGTGGCTTTCCAAAATGTCAATGATGGGGTTTACAGGAAGCTGATTGGCCCTAAGAAAAAAGCTTGGCCCAAATTCCCTTTGCACCTTGGATCGCTGGTTATTCCAACTTCAAATTGGGCTGCAGTATTAGGTGAACAGATACAGTCTTAGAAGCTTGGTTTTTCCACCAAGAGAAAACACGATCCCAAGGGATGCCTCAATGCCCACTTTAAGCAGTATCATATCAAAATTAATTATGTGCATGAGGAAATTCCCGATGAATCTATTTATCAGGGTGTTAGCACATTTTCTAAAGTGTTGGGGAGAGCCAAAAGCAAGGATGAGGAAACCCACATCTTGCAGCATCAAAAGGAACTGAAAGAGAGGATTCAGTGTTACAGGGCACTACAGATTGACGTCTTGGAGAAAGTAAGAAAGGATAGAGAACAAAAGGAAGCTGAAGCAATGAAGAATTCATCAATGGCAATTTTTGCGGATGGAGACAAGGGAAAAGGTCTAATGGAAGACCTTCTAGAGGTACCAGTTAGGGAGCAGGTCAAAGCCTTAATAATTACATCAACACAGTCAAAAGAGAAGTTGGAAATAATGACCTCTGTGCTGAATACTCAGGTAGTTTCAACTCCCATGACTGTTACTGATATCTCGGTGATTGTTGCAGTCAGTCAGCCAAGTGATACTGAAGAAATAGTTGAAAAAAAACCATTCAAAAGATTGAAGGTGAAAACTTCTTCCTCCACAGGTCCTATTATCGATTTGGTTGATTCAGATTTAGAAGAAGAGGTGATAGCATCTGCACCTTTCACTGAAGAGGTGGATCAATATTTGCAATCATTAACAAATTTGTTGGATGGTGATGGTAAGAAATATTCTATACTTGTTTCTACAGTTTCACAATCTTCATCTATGTTTATGTGTTTGTTTTCAACATTTCTCCTTTCATCCATCCATACTTTATCTACCTTGCTTGCAGGAGGACGCATATCACCTGCAGTGTTTGAATTGTATCAGGATTTGATATCTACACCTGAATATGTCACATCTAATATTATACAAATCCCCATTTCACTACCTGTTATTTCAGAATCACCAATTTTCAAGCTTCCCTTACACCTACCGTCAATTACTCTGTCAAGATTGTCTCGTAGTAAAAATATTTTGGGGTCTTTTTCACCACTTTCATCTGTCAATCTCCACTTTCCGTCTTCCGAATCTTCAACCCCACTCTCGTCTTCAATTGTTCAAATAGATTCTATTCAAAACATTTCAGAAGCACCAATTGTGAAGATTCCCTTAGAGGTATTATCAGTTACTCCATCAAAATTATCTGGTACTGAAAAGTTGTTGGTGTCTTCGTGACCACTTTTAGCTCTCAATCTCCACTTGTCATCTTCGAAATCTTCAACCGCACTGCTCTCTTCTATTCCTGAAATATTCCCTGTTCAAAGCAATTTGCAAGCACCAATTTTCAAGATTCCTGTAGATGTACCCTTAGTTACTTTGTCAACATCATCTAGTACTGAAGAGGATTTACTGTCTTCGTCACCACTTGCAGCTGTCAATCTGCATTTTCCATCTTTTGAATATTCAATGGTACTCTTGTCTTCCCTCTCTGAAACAAGCCATGTTCAAAACATATCTCCTTTGAGTACTCACATTACCATGACCATGCCCTCTCCTATCATTACTCAAACATCCTCTTTAGTGGCTACAATGATTAGCACATCTAGATCCATTGATCCAAGAGATGAATTTGATGAAGAGATTGTTGTCTCTCTTGGAGAATATTATTATAGCAAACCTGATAAATCAGTGATTAGAAAGGGAAAAAAGAGGGGTAGGGATCAAAGTGGGATGGAAGTATCTGTTTCTGAGCAAATACTTTGGACTCAACAGTCTAGTGACCCACAGGTAGATGCAGCAGATACAGTTACTGCTTTGGGTGCATTCACAGGTGCCAATATCCATGCTATTAGCAATTTAAATAGGGAGTTTGACAGGAGGAAAGAAGAGATAACCCAGTTGAAGGAAGAACTTGAGAAGAGTAAAAGGGAACATGAGGCTCATGTTGCTGATCTTATGAAGACATCTGAGGATAAGTACAATGAACTACAGGTCAAAAGTGCCTTTCTTCAGGTTGAGCTGCAAAATGAGAAGATCTCAAATGTTTCCTTTAGACAGAGGATAACTTCACTTGAAAAGCAATGTGAAGATGTAAATGCAAGTGCATCTTCGTCTTTGTTCTCCAGGTTTTCACAAGAAGAATTTAAGCAGTTAGCTATCAAGATAAATGAGGACCATTATGAGTTAATAACTGAGTTGTTTCACAGTTTAAATGATATTTATGAAACGTATATTGCTTTTGGTCAGATGGTCGTTGTACATGAAGATCATGTGGAAAAGAGGGAGAAAGCTTCAAAGGATTTGGATGAGATTATAGACTGGCAAAGGTATATGAAGGACAAACCAAAAACATTATCATCCTCAGCAGCTTTCAGCTAAAGAAAGTTAGAGCAGTATTCCGTGCTTGGCTTGATCTTAATGAGATGGTCGATGAGACTATAAAAAAAGCACAAGCTGTGTGTGGAAGAAGATGGTATGCTGTTGACAGTATCATGGAGGCTTTGTTTTTTCCCACAGTAAATCTTATTGAAAACGCTTATCCTCCAAAATTGATGATCGATCAGGTTGAACGATGGAGAGATGAAGCAAGTGGGAAAATCCAAGGGCTCAATCATATAACGATTGAGGATGTTAATCACTTAATCAGACAACCGTTGGCTATTGAGGGCGAGGTCCACATTTACATCCACATCTGGCATAAGTTAGCTAAAAATGAAATGGAGAATTATAAATGTGATGTTCAACTTGGTTTTGAATCAGCTAACTATCCCAACATTGAGGAATTGCTAGGGATTTGGAGCAGATGGAGAGATTTCCTTGGATATTAGTTTTATTTAGATTTGTCAATTAGAATTTGATGGAAATCTACTTTTTGTAATAATTATTTAAAGGGTGGGTTTCAAATGTAATAGTGACTTTTTGGAAGGCAAAAATCTGGACAAGACTTTGGAAATACCTCTATTTAATTGAGGTTTTGTAATTTTGTGCAAATCTATTTAATACAGTAATGATATTTTCTCATGTCTTTTTTTGTTTATTTGATTAAGTTTCCTTGATGAATAATGAGTTTTCTTGTTTCAGATGATTCAATATTACTATTAGTATTTTGTGATCAAGTAGTACATTTATTCACAGCCTTGTTAGTGACTCATGTACTGATAAGCTTCTAATAGAGCTTATTTTATTAAAATATGTATCTATTTCTGCAAATGATTACATAGTAAATTCGATAATACATATGTTAATTTGTTAATTTATGCAAATCCA
>LPNX010626917.1:243307-254972 GCA_001517045.1 Pseudotsuga menziesii
ATAGACACAGGAAATCAAATTTTCATGTTATACATGTTAAGTATTGGATATTTTAAAACAATTGACTCAGGTAACTTGGTGCAACCTCTAGCATGACTATGTGAGGTTTTGTTGTAAGTACAACAGATCCCATTTCATTATGACACACGAGCCCAAATTTTGAATGTAGAATGATGAATTTTTGTTTGGATTGTTTTAACATCCCGCAACTCGCAAATCTGCAACTTACGGAGTGCGGGAAACCTTTCATTTGATATTTCATTTTTCAAACCCGCATCCCACATCCCGCAAGTGCGGGTACGGGAGAGTTTTTATGTGTTAATTTTAATTGTAAATAAAAAATATCATATTTATAATTCCTGAGAAATAATAAAGACTGTCAGATGAGGGTAAAAAGAAAAAGAACGGTTAGGATCAGCTTTGCGGGATGTGAGATCAAAACAAAATTTGCACGTTTATTAATTGTTCCACAACTAGCATTCCACAACCTACACATTGCGAGATGTGGGAACGCAAAATAGCACAAAGTTTATCAATTAGCTCCGCATCCCTCATTTTGCATTTTGCGGGATGCGGGTTGCGGGAAAACACAAACCAAATGAAAATAATAGGAACTCCGCAACCGACATTCCGCACATTGCGGGTGCGGGATGCAGAGCTAATTGAATAAAGTTTGTGCTATTTTGCGTTCCCACATCCTGCAACCCGCAAGTTGCGGAATGCGGGTTGCGGAACAATTAATATACTTGCAATTTTTTTTTTGATCTTGCATCCCGCAAAGTTGATCCTGACCGTTCTTTTTATTTTTACCCTCATCTGATGGTGTCTATTATTTCTCGAGAATTATAAATATGATAGTTTTGATTTATGATATTTCATTGTTTTTACTGCTGTAATTCGCTCTGCTATGTGACTTTTACCTCCAAATTTTACCTGGTGACTCCAATAGTGATTACTGCAGTTTCAGGTTGGTTACCAAGTTGTTGTCTCGCATTTTGAATTGATTACTGTGCGTACTGTATAATTCGGTTTTTAACTTCTGGTATAAATATTCAAAAAACGACACATGGTGACATCCAAAACCCCCAGAATCACCAGGACTAAAAACCTCCACAAGGATATGTTCAATAGAGACCCGAACTTCAGTGTCTTTTCTGATACTAGTAGCCGTGTGACTGAAACTTATCATTTAGACTGGTCCATGGTTTACTCAATTTTCAATAACAATGACCTCTCAGATTTCTAGAGTGACAAAATGGTTTATGAGAGAATATATGATCGCTGCCAGACCACCCATCCTACCTTATAACGATGCTTTGTGATGGATTATTGACCACGCCAATGTGAAAGACCGTTCTTTCAATACCAGTACCGGGTCTCAGCTAGCCAATTTCCGCTCATAAACTTTTGTCATGATTTATGCTCTTAAACCTTATACCCAGCTTCTAGATGCAAATTGTGTTAACACTGCCAAGTCCAAATTCAATTTCGACCAAATGCTTAAATCTTGGATGACTGAACCCCATAAATTTTCTAAGAGCAAAGACCAATTATACCCCGTCGAATGGTTCAAAGAACCTTATTCCATGTTATCCGCGATGTTGTGCAGGCTTTATGGCCTTCCCAACTGTTCGTTCTTCAAATAGGAATGGGCTCCGATCGCTCATCACATTATTACCATAGGTGAAGCTTTCCCTTAGGCCTCAATTTTGTCACTGGAACTTAAAAACGCTATTCAAGAGTTCCAGAAAGCGAATGCTAAGAAAAATCTCAATTTTTATCCCACTGCCTTCATTGTGGACATTTTCTGTGCTGATTTTAGTTACCCTAATTCGGGATGGAGCTGGGAATTGTCGGCCCCGCTTGTACATATTTATCATTCCAAGATTTGGGATGGAAACTATGTGGTTATGTTTTATGATATATGTGAAAGTTTCCTTGGCCAAGTATATTTTTCTGATTTTCAACAAAGAAGCCCCTGCTTTCTCACCAGAAGCAAAATCTCTCATAGCCACAATGGGAGACTGGTATGTGGGTGAATCTTTCACCTACATTAGATTTTATGGTAGTAACGCAGCTCACATGTTGCCTAAAGTCCTCCCAGACAGGTTGGTCTTAGAAGAGATCTCATTTCAGACAGTTACAGAAGGAATCTACAAGAAATGTGTTGCACCAAAGAGAAAAGTTTGGCCCAAGTTTCCTATTATACTTGGATCCTTGAGCGTTCCCTCTTCTACTTGGGCATTGGAGCTGAGAGACCATATCATGTCACTTAAACTTGGTTTTGCATGCAAAAGACAGCATGATCCTAAAGGCATTGTTGATTTACACCTAAAGCAAAATCATTTTAAAGCTGTTTGTGTTCATGAGGAAACTCTTGATGATTTTATTTATCCAGGAGTGGATACATTTTCTGAAGTTTTAGCAAGGGAAAAAAGAAAAGAAGAGCAAAGCCATATTCTGTGGTACCAAAAAGAGATCAGGGTTCAGGTAAAACATTTCAGTTCTATGGAATTGGACATCTTGGAAAGGATGAAAAAAGACAAAGAAGAAAAGGAAGCTCGAGCTGCAGCAAAAGAGGCTCTAGCATTTAAAACTGCATCTGTAGAAAACAGCTTGGGCTTGGATAAAGGGAAATCTCCCATGACAGAAATTCCCCAGACATCTGCGGAACAACAGGTTAAAGACTATTTGCAGACTTCAGATCATATAAAACAGACACTGAATAGGTTGACTTCAGCACTAGATACGCAAAAAGTTGCAATATCTTAGGTATTTGAAACTATCCAGGTAGCTATTGTGGCTGGAAAGACTCAATCTAAAAAGACTCAGGTTGAGGATAAAATTGTTAAGAAGATAAAGATCTCCATTCCTATTCCTACTATTGACCTAACTCATTTAGAGGAAGAGGAGGGAAGAAGTTCTCCTGTGCCTGTTACTATTGAGACAATCCGACCATACTATCTTAAACAGGGGGTGACTAATCTGTATTTATGACATAAAGAGAAGATATTTAAATTCATCATCCTAATCTCCTGGATTGAGAGATCACCCTGAGGATGGACTCAACTATATGAAGTATTAAACGTTGGCTTAATAAATCCACGCAGGTTTCCTACACTTACATTCCAAAATCTCACCAATGGTAGCAATGGTAATCTTTCATCCTCTCTTCCTCCATCTCAACCTTCAAGTCACTCTGCTCCCTCTTCTTCTCCAATACTTCTTTAATCTATAATAGCATTATCCTCATTATCTGATGGTTCTTATGTAACACCTTTCATGAATCAACTTTATAAGGATGCTATGTGTCTACCTGAATCTATGATACCTATTTCTATAGATATACCTATTTCTACATCTGATGTATCTACAATTGTCAAGACTCCATTGCATATCCCTTCAATCAGTTCAGTGTCTTTATCGGTAGCTGAGGAAACTTCAGAAGTCTCATCATCACCATCCAAGATCTCTACTGTGCAAGTTTCATCAGTTGAGACTACAATTCCTAACATCCCCTCAGGTCTTGAAGCCATTCCTGCTCAGAATATGAACCTTTATCCATCTACTTTCCCTGTTACTATGGCTATCCCTTTTGTCACCACAACTCAAAATACTTTTGTGATATCCACTGGCATCAGTATACCCCCCATTAATGAGGTAAGGGAAGAATTCAATGAAGATTTTGTGGTATCTCTAGGAGAATATCAGTACAGCAAAATTGATAGATCAATGGTGAGGAAAGGTAGGAAAAGGAACTGGGACCAGGGTGATATGGATATGTCTGATGTAAGTAAGGTGGTGTGGACTCAGTGATCAAGTGATTTGCAGGCATATGCCACTGATGCTGCATTTGTCTTAGGGGATTTTACAGGAGCCAACTTTGATGCTGTGAACACTTTGAAACGAGATTTTGATAAGCAGAAAGCATAAATTAGTAGACTGAAAGAGGAATTGGTGCAACTTAAAAGGAAACATGAGAATAGGTGTGATGACCTTCAAGAGATGAATGTTTCCCTCAACGGAGAACTGCAAAGGAAAAGGACTGTTAATGTCACTCTCGCTTAGAAGGTTGAATTGTTGGTAAAATAAATTGAAGATGCAACTGCAAGTGCAGCTTCATCCTCATTTTCTAAATTTTCAAAAGAAGAATTCAAAGAACTTGCTATCAGAATCAACGGGGAACACTATTGTTTGGTCTGTGACTTATTCAAAACTTTATATAATATCTTTGAAACTCACACAGTGTTTGATAAAATGTCTATTGTTCTAGAAGACTTGGTGGAGAAGAGAAAATAGGCTTCTAAGGCCTATGATGAAGTGGTTGATTGGAAAAGATATATGAAAGATAAGCCTAAGAATATTACTTTTCATTCTAAGTTTTAGTTAAAGAAAGTTAGAGCTATTATGAGAACCTGGGAAGACCTAGAAGAAACAGTAGGAGAATCTATTAAAAGAGCACAAGCTATTTGTTGCAGAAGATGGTATACAGTTGATAATATCATGATTGACTTGTCTTTTCCTACCATGGTCCTTATTGAAAAAGCTTGTCCGCCTGGGTTGGTGATCGAGCAAGTTGAGCAACACAGGGATGAAGAAGAGGAGAAAATCAAGGGACTTGATTGCATCAGTATACATGATCTGGAGCGGTTGATCAAGCAACCATTTGTAATGGAAGGGAAGATTCATATCTTCATGCGATTATGGCATAAATTGGTAAAGAATGAGCTTGAAGATCATAGCTGTAATGCTCAAGTTGGCATTGAATCTTCCAATTACCCCGATATTGAGAAGCTGCTACGAATTTGGAAGATTTGGAGAGATTTCTTAGGATATGAGCTTTGTTAGTTTTGATCCTCTTTAGGGGGAATTATTTTGATTGTAATAATTATTTAAGTCATGATCTCTAATGTATGAGGCCTCTGGAACTTTTGGAGAGGGGAGACTGATGCAGGGGATCGAACAATACTTCTGTCTTTGTAAAGGTTTTGTGTAATTTATTGCATGAATTTTTGGAAAAAAAAACAGTGTTACAGTTCCATATCTCTTATACTTATCTATTAAATTTCTTTGACAGATGTTGGTCTATCTGTTCCAAATGATCAGATAATACTCTGATTCATTTGCAATCAATTAATGTGTTTGTTTAACTTTGATTTATCTCTATTACTTCTAAATGCATTGATAAAGTCTCATGAAATTTATTTTATGAACTATCTTTATCTATTTCTGTGAACTGTTTTTATGAACTGTCTTTATCTATTTCATTGATTAACTGATATTTAGTAATTAATTTATTTACAAATCAGAAATAAATAAATAATAAAAAATATAATGAAGTATATATGTATATTGTTGAATTCACTATCAAGTAAAAAAAACAGTACATATTTTACATAAACAAGTGACCAAATAAAAACAGTACATCTATACAATAGACAATGAGGAGATTCAAGCAGAAAGTGGTTTTAAAGATTTTGAAGCAAGTAAGCTTTCCTCTTGTTTTCTACGTTCAACATATCGATTTCCTTGCATTCGAGAGTATCTGGAAAAAGAGAAAGGTGGAGAAATGCGTAGGCCTGAAATAAATGTAACTCTTGATATTGCAATGAATGTAAGTCCTTGTCTGTCAATGTTTCCAACATCTATTGTTACATTTTTTAGGGTCATACCTTGGGATCTATGAATTGTTAAACCCCATGCCATTCGAAGTGGTATTTGTCTACAGGATCCTCTTGTTATTGGAGATATTGGAACATAAGTAGGATTAGAAGAATCCCATAAGGGTCCTTTGTAATGCACAAATTCGACAACAACAAATGATGGCAAGGTAGGAGGTATCTCATTTGAATTGTAGACAATATGAATCACTTTCCCAAGTGAGTTATTAATAAGTCCTACTTGAACCCATAAATTAGCAGTTAACATGAATTTTTGACCAACAATAAGAAGGACCTTTAATGGCAGTCATTCATCATCAATGGATTGATGGCATTTTGGTTCCGTTGTTTTGCAAAGCAATGTGCAATAGGCATATTAAGTTGTTTCAGCATGTGTTTGTTGTGCAGTGCAATAGAGATATTTGTGGGATACAAATGGATAGATGGTTCAAATGAATAATTTTCAACAAATGAAAGGCATGAGGTTGTTCTTGCCATTAGGAGTGCCCAATATTCAACAGTTGGTGTTGCATTTTGAAGGTTTAGCAAGAGTTGCCGAAAGGCAGTTTGAGAAGCATTTTTTTCAGCTTGTCGAAAAATTGTTTCAAGCATGATAAAAGTATCAAATGTACACCAAAGAGCAGTTCCAACAGATGAGCCTACATACATGGGGATGTCTTTTATAGGAGGTAATTGTCCAAAGTCACCAAGAAGAATTACAGAACAACCACCAAATGGGATTGTAGATTGCAAGGAAAAGCTTGATGTAAGCGTGCATCAATTTGAGTCAACATTTTTGGACCAATAAAGCTCATTTCATCTATGAGAATATAGCGAATATCGCGAAGTTATTCTTGAAGTTTTGAAAGGGATTGGCCTTCAAGAGGGTGCATTTCACCAATGGGTATTCAAAGAGTAGAATGTATTGTAGATGCATGTATGTTAAAAGCAACAACACCAGTTGGAGCAAGGAGAAGAAGTGGGTAGGCATTTTTTTCAGATGCAGTTTGAAGTGCAAATTTGAGGTAAGATATGAAGTAATATTTTTCGGTTCCTACAGTACCTCGAATAACCAGTTTTAGTAGTTGAGCATACGTACTATTACTGAAATGGGACATGAAAAGATCAAAGGCTATGCATTGTGTGGGAGACAAGGAATGAGGAGAATTGGAGAAGTACAGGATATCTTAATGTAGTTGAATGGACAAGCGATTCACCTCAATGAATGATGTTGATGTCTCATGCAATTCAATGCATATATTGTTTTGTGATCAATTGTGATTTTTGTCAAATTCATGATGACCAAGCATTTCAAGGTCATTAAATTCGATGTTATTTCCTGGTCTCATTTGAGATAGAAGTTCCCATTCATCCATGGTATGGGACAACGGAAACATAATAGCATCAGAGTTTGAACCATCAGATAGAGGTGTAGAGGGTTCTTCTTCTGTACGTTCAATATGCCACACAACACATGTGCCTTTAATATGATGCCAATGAAAAATTATTTCAAAAGTTGTGGTTCCAATATCATGATGGATAGACCGAAAAGGTTTGTATAGAAGAAGTTCACTCCAACAAAACGGTTCAAAAGATTAAGAATTAGAAGGAGGAATGGAAGTGAAATGTGGATAGACGCTAACAATTTTGTCACACAAGTTTTGTTTCCATGGATTTTTTTTCCTATTAGGAGAGAAAGACCAACAACAAGCAACTTCAAGCAGAGTTAGATGCTCAAGAGCAATGGGTCTTTGCATGTGAGCAAAAATGAAGGGGGGCATTGCAAGGGTGTTATTAGTGTCATTAGAAACATTGCGGAAGACAATTTGGCTCACGTTTAGGGAAAAGAAGTGACGGCTACAAAGAACAAGAGGAAGTTTTTGCAGCATGTGACATGTCTCTTGTGTACTAATGTCTCTTTCTGCAACTATTTGTGCAAGAAATTGTTTGATTGGCTGAAGAATGGGGCTTTCACTTGGTGCAGCATGTGCAAGTCGAGACAGAATGGCATCATAGGTTTCTGATTTTGGCTCTACTTTTGATTCATACTTTGAAATGTATTTGAGGACAACATGTTTACAAAGAACAGGTTGGCAATCAACATTATCCCTCCATATTGAAAACATGGTAGGATTGTGAATATTTAGAAGAGGATCATTTCTTGCAGGATTGTAGGTTTTCTGTCCATTTTGATCAATGAATAATGAAGAAGTAGCTTGCAGCTCATGTGGAAAACCATAGTGACATTGAAGAGATGTTCCTTTCTTGTGAAGGCAAGTTGACTCTGAACCTTTGAACAAAATTGACAAGTTCTTCATAGTCAGCTGAGTAGTTTGATGCAAATATCGATGGTGATGCAAGACTGCATGGATCATTTGTAGTAGAATGGTGAGACTCAGAAGTGGACAACTGGGAATTACGAGGATTCCAAGCTATCACATGTGTGTAAAAAAAAAAATTGTTGCTTCAATTGCAACATCGTCTTCCCAATCTAACGTGTCCATATTTGGTGCATTTTCCAACAAATAAAACCATGAATGTGAGTGGATCCTCTATTTTGCCATTCATATCTATATTGGAGGAAAAAACATATATTAGAAATAAATTTTATAAATATAAAAATAGATAGAGAGAAATAGAAAGGAATAGATGGTATAATACCTGCACCAATAATCGGTTATATGAAAACCTTTTTGAAGCACCTCTTCAAGAAATGTTTTGAATCTATTGTGCATGTATTGTGATGTAATATGTGGATTTGATATGATGTTGTGAACCTTCCATTGATAAACTTGAGCTGAATCATTAGGAGCTTTACCGGGCATTAGAGCATGCAAATCTGGCCATTTTGCATCAGCTGTACTAAGGGTGAAGAAGAATGTTGGTGTACCTTTTTTATTGATCATATTTGTTAGTTCAACTCTACTTTTGTTCCAATATGATCGTGTTCCATGTAATGAAGACCAAAATCTTGCGACCCGCTCACCAATTTTATCATTTGGCAGAGTCTTGCAATTGGTTGACAAGCTCATGTACTGTCGAAGGTAGTGTATCTTCAATATTTTTTTTGACAAAAACAGAGGCATTACTATTACTTCGATGATGCATAATTAGATTTTTAATGTAGTATCGGAAGCGAGGATTTTGAGCAAATCTGTTTTTGTGATAACGAATAAAGTGGAGTGCATATTCATGCATATCAACTTGATGAATGCGTGGTTGCAATAACATTGCTATACCTATGGGAAACAAAGTTGGAAAAGCCATGGAAAGAAGGCCTTCTGTGTTGTACTCATTGATAGGGGACATTTCTATAGGGGGCCAATCTATGGAGGGTGGTAATGGGATATTTGGTATGTGTAACAACTGTCTAATTTCTTCAACCTCAGTTCTAGCATTGGTTTGTGTTGAAATAAATGACGAGGATTGCAATTCATAGGGTTCAAATGAATTTGGTGGTTGATCTATATAGGATAAGCTTTGCGGATGAGATGATGTAGCATTGCTATTAAGATGCGGAATCAAAGGTGAAATGTCTGTTGAAACAAGTGGCAAAGAAGCTAATGCAACTAGGTTGATTTGTACATCCTTGTAGTATGGGTCGTTTGCCATTTTGAATTGAAGGGCAGCAAAAACATGTGTTCGACTAACAAACAATTCATATGGTTTGTTTGTAGAATTGCATTTCCGAACAACGAGTATGTCAAGTTCTGATACTAAATGCGGTAGGTATGTCACAATGTTGGAAATATCTTGGGGGAAGCAAATAATATGACCAGAGTATTTATATTGACCACCATGAGCATGAGTGAATTGAAATATGGGGTTAGCATGACTAATGAGCATCTCTTCAACCTATGTAAGTACTGCAAGGATAGGTGGTTGCTTCCCCAGATCCATATTGTTATCCAATGAAAAGCGATGCCCTTTTCGTTCTAGAATACAATGTGAACAAGTGTATGCCTCATGGAACTTTTTTGTTACAATACTAGGGTAACATTCTTTGCAAATCAAGTAGACATGCATATCAGCTAGTTGGTCCATTTTTTTACGAAATCATTGATGTGCATCATTGAGCTGGTTGTTCAATGGATTTGGTACAGGAGATGGAAGTGAAGCTGAGTCGACAGGTTCTACAAGATAATTTGAAGAAGACATATCCACAAGCATATGAGCAGCCTTGTAAAGATGACGTTGTTTCTTGTTGTTTTTATCTCTGTCTTGTGCATATAAAACTCTTCTTCGTGCATTGGCTTGTTCCTTGTCATGAGTTGGCATAATTCCTACAAGATAATTGTAACCTTGTTAAACACCTAGAAGCTTTGATTGTTGGGAGAAACACATTTTGTACATGTATTAACTGGAAACTATGTGGATATAAAGCAGAAGAAAAAACACAAACGTTAATTCATTGCATAGGGGAAGTAAGAATGTAGCTTAAAATAATATAACTAGAGTAAATTTTGTTTTTCAAGTTGTAATTTGATAATTGTAAGAAAATGGAATTTTAGAAGAACAAAGTGTAGTGTGAGAAAATATATATATGAAAAAAGAAATTACTGTAATTATTGTTATGTACAAGGTAATCAAAAGTTGTGCCCAAAATCCCAAGGGTTAGCTCAATTGGTAAGACGTGAGCACACTCTCTCGGTTCGGGGTAAGGTCACGGGTTCGAGCCTTGAGCCCTTTGGGGTTAGGCCTTCTGCTAGGATGGTCGGTGGTTTACCACCTCTACCATCCACTAATGTGGGGAAGTATTGCTGGGTTTCCCGTGGATCTTTCCATCTGAAAAAAAACAAAAAAAAAAAGAAAAAAAAGAAAGAAAGTTGTGCATTTTATTAAAAACATGATAGAAAAATAGTATTGTATTTAAAAACTACCATATAGGTTTTTTCACCAATTTGCATAAGAAATAGTGGTTGATAGCCTGTACATTGGAAGTATGAAACTGCAAGAAAGTGGTACTACAAGAGAGTTAAAAAAATACCCTGCTATGTTGAACAATGAAACAACGAGTTAAAATTGAGAATTGAAAGCATTCATTATAAACAACGAAGAATGGTTAAGTACCAACTTGAAAAAACATATATATTTATGTGTTCATCTGAAATTGTCGTTTATGTGTTTTCAACCATGACAATTACAAATTGTAGGCATGCAACTCCATAGAAAGTCTCTGTTTTAATTGACAGAGTAAGAAGTAATTTTTTGTTGTAGATCCTCTGCACTATTTCATCAAGTGATGTTGTTTCAGTTGAGAGAAGACACAGATATTTTGCAGAAATTCCCATGAGTTGGTTTGCAGCATCATTAAACACTATCACACCTTGAATGGATCTGGTAACATCTTCCAATTCAACCTTTAGTATATATCGGTAGTCACATTCAAGAAACTCTCCATCACATTTAGCACAATGTCGGATGTCTCCAACTTTTTGAGCAATCTTTTTCATGCATTGTATTCCATCAACAAAAAGAGGGCATGCAAGGAAATAAAAGTCATCCATGTTAACATTTATGATGGTTGCTTCAAGAGAGTACCAAACAGCTTTTTTAGATGATTGAAGAGTTTGCAGGTCCTTTATGGTAGTGAATTTACGAGAACCAGAGTGAGAGGCATTGAACTTTCGGCTCAGCGATGGTGATGCTGAACGAAATCCATTTTCATGAAACTAGTTTTGGAGAATTAAAGTTTATTCAATATCTGGGTTTATAAAAATAGTAGTGTTGAAAATAGTTCGAACAGTTTTTCCATTAAATTCTGTAACACGACCACCTTTGATTGCTATAGTTGGAGGGGTAGGTAAACCACAGAGGATGGCAAGTTCGACTCCTTCAATTTGGAAATGGTCACCCCAAAGTGTTATGTCAATACTATTTTATGACATGTCACAGAGTCCAATAGTGCACACTAGTGGAAAATGAGAGATTAGTGACCAAAAAAATGACCAAAATCCGCATATCAATGACCACTTTTGGTTTGGCGATCGCTGGTGGCTAATTTA
>LPNX010626918.1:0-12500 GCA_001517045.1 Pseudotsuga menziesii
ATCTCAAAAAATCCAAGTAAGTTGAGGGATGCCTGATTTTTCAGGTTTCTATTGCATCTAACGCGCCAAAAAGGTCCATCATCTTCTTGCACTCACCCATTCCACTCTCCATTTAATTGGTTAATGCACAATTTTCTTGGTCTTATTCCATATTGCAATTGCATTGTCATTCACTAGATTCTAACTTTCTTACATTGTCAAATTATATTGTCTTAGCCAAGTCTTACTACTCCATTTTTGTATTACAATAAACAATGAAATGTAGGAGACACTTAAATATTAAATGTAGGAGACATTTAATTATTAAATGTAGAACACATTTCAACAATAAATTGTGATGTCTAAGGAGAATATATGCTCTAGAAATTCACACATGAATTCCAATGGCTTTGTTTGGCATCCTTGTATTAACACAAAGTACATGCCTAATGGGATTTGAACATAGGTTATCATAATTTGCATTGACTTATTGCTAGAATTGACTTACATGACATTGTTAACCATAAGTTGTGGATTAACATAGAGATATTTAAGAAAATAAATGACAAAACAAGAATTCATCAAAATCAAAATTGCTTAAAAGTTATTGGAAAGTTTTTGGGTGATATTTAGCCCATGGGCTACTTATTCTTTTTTTCCTTGAAAAAAGAAAAATTCACTAATTTATGATTTATACCAATTCCATACAAAAAAATCTTTTGATATGAACATTCCCAAAATTTTATAGAAACCATATAAAATTCCTAGAAATTTAAGAATTAGTAAAATTATCAATATTTTTATCCTTTAAAAATATTATATATCTTTAAAAAATTTCAAAAACATATAATTTAATAATAAATAATTTTATATAATATTGAGATATTTTTTTAATCTCAAATAAATATATATTAAGATTAAAGATTTATATTTATTTACAATATAAATCTCAAGTTCAACCATAATTATGATATAAAATAAAACTAAACAACATGATATATTAAGTAAGATCTATACCGATGATTAATATTTGTCCTGGTTATTTAATATTTGTCCTTCTCAATTAAGTTTTAAGTACAACTCTGTATTTCATAATAACTTGGTAACATTTTCGACACAATTCCAAGTATTAATATTTGTCCTTGTTATTTAAGTTTTAAATACATCTGTGTATTTCATAATAACTTGGTAACATTTTCCGCACAATTCCAAGTAGATTAGAGCCATTTATGCAAAACCTTAAATATAAATACAAACTTTTTGAATTTATATCTAATCAATGCTGTTTTAATAACAATATCTAATGGTGTCTTAATAACAATTCCTCTGTAAGAATAGACACAATGGTGTGTCTTAATAACAGTACCTCTGTAAGAATAGACATAGCAATTGAATGAAATCATTATTCTGTAAGAATGGCAATGGCAAAGTAATTGAATAAAATCATAATATAAAAATTTTTGAACAAAATTTCGTGAAATAAAAATATATATAACACCTGTTTTTACCTTAATTATATTATTTAACGAAACTTCATACCCATTTTTTTATTTTTCTCTTTAAAAACCAAAATGAAACCAAAAGAAAATGTCTTTATCAGAAAAGTAGTATTCACCATACATCAGTGAATATTTAACACTGTTATTTCTTGTTATTATTATTATATACCGTGCCTACTAGATGCCTGAAATAGTGAGTCGTTGTCTTTTGCGAATGAGAACCGTAACTGCCACGTCGATAGTATCGGTCAAGAACTCTCGATAATTTGCAGCGGCTCTCTTTTCAATCCTCGTAAAAATTTCATTCACCATATGATCATCCGACCCCAAGAGAATTGCCACAAGATTCTCAAACAGGGCTCTGTAAAAGTTACTTACGATTCTTCCACACATCTCCTCTTCTCCTTCTCTAACCTCCATCGATGGATGCAAAAAAAACCCACTCAAAAGCCTTATGTTCTCTATTTCGAACGATTCCTTCGTCTCCACGATGCTCTGCAGCTCCGCCAGACTTGGACCGTAGAAAGGAATGTTGAACGAGTCCAGTTTCTCTTTCTCAATCAAACCCTGCCAGCCGAAATCGTTCGCATATATAGTGAATAAATATTCAAACTTATATCTGAGATTTTTCATATTCATATTTTGACTAATTATCTATTTTTATACCTCGTTCACTAGTTCCTCAAATGCAACTTCCAAGTGAAGAGTGCAAGCTCCCAATCCGCCTTGTTCCTTTATGTCACCAGAATTACGAGCCACGAGCGCTATGAACATGCAACCTCCGGGAAGAATCTCCTCTGCTCGGGCTTCTAAAAAGGATGCAAAGTCTTGTCTGAATTGGTTGAGATAAGCTTGAGCAACTGTATCACTGGATATGTAGACATGCCCGCTGTTCCAAGCAGGAGAATTTCTGTCCTCAACACTAGCAGGAACTTGAAATTCAAATAGTTGATCTTAATAATATACCTTCTTCATGAGTATATTTGTAACAGCAAATCGAAATATAGCAAGATTAGGTCATTAGATGACAGTAAGTGGGTCAAGTCTGTCTAACTCACTTGCGACAGCCAGTTCAGACTGATAGAATAATGGCAGAAATGGAGGGTTTGCCGTGGGAAAAGCCGCCTGTAATGCGATCCCGAGACCGCTGATGCGAAGTAAGATCTAGTCGACGGAGGGTTTATAACTTCATCCTGCGCTGTTGATGTTGTTATTTCATCTGTGGCTTTGAGTGGAGGCAATGTTCGAAACAGTGTATTGAAATCATTTGATGGGAGATCGGCGAAGTAAACCTGGAACTCTGGCATTTCTATGGAATGCTGATTCAAACTTAATTTTACAGCTCTGACAATTGTGTCAGCTGCAATAAGAGTATTCATCCCCGTTGCGCACCCCAAATCTGCAATACGAAACACGTTATCTTCTTCCCTCGCCCCCAAGAGAGATTTCACGTTCTTGTAGATCCAATGCTCCAGAACGGGCTTGATGGCCAGAACCATCTTTAACTGCATAAGAATCATTGCAATAAAATGGGTAGTTAGTCTGTTAATAACTTGAAATGATAAGATGTGAGAACTCATCAGATTCAAGCATGGCTGGAGCTAATTACCTGGACAGACGAATTGTATACATAGCTTGAATCCCCGTTTCCACCCTTCATGCAAAGCACACTCTCCAGAGGTTTGACGGTCTCCATTAGATAAATGAATACAAAAGCCTTGTTTGGCAAATACTCAGCAATACTCTGAAATGTGAGAGCTGAATGCAAGGCAAAGGTTCTACAATCAATATTTATAGCAAACCACTAGGAGACTACTGAGTTGATGCCGGCAGAGGCACTATCCTATGGTTTACGTAACATCTTTGGATCTCACATCCAGATAAGCATTCCTATGGTTGTCCCTTGGTCGTTCTCGTTTAAGTTGTTTGTTGTGGTGTTTATCTCGTTTAAGTTGTTTGTTGTGGTGTCACGTTCCCAAAAAAAACAGGGATATTTTTCGCTTATTATTCACATTTTTGTTTGTTGTGGTGTTTATCTCGTTTAAGTGGTTTGTTGTGGTGTCACGTTCCCCAAAAAAACAGGGATATTTTTTCGCTTATATTCACATTAATGGTAATAATAGACATGAAAATTTGAACATGGTAAGAAAAATTATTAAAAAGCATAGTTACCAAGTTTGATTTCAAGTTGTATGGGAAATATTGTGTATATAAATAATTTATAGTTGTTAAAGAAAATTATATATATATTTTGTAAACTATGTGGTTAAGAGAAATATTGTTATATTACTAATTTGGGTTTAAATCTTATTATGTTATATGTTATGTAATTATAACTTTATGTATAATATTGTAAATAATGTATATTTGTATTTCATTCTTGTAATTATCGAACAATATCTAAGGAGTTTGATTTCTTAACACATATATGTATAAACATGTTCTCTTTTTAGTTCGACTTGGTACACACAATCTCCTAAGATGTTAAGTTAATGACTTTTTCGGAACAAAGCAAAATTTCTAGAATTAACATGTTAGAATCAATCACGGGGGATTCACTTTGTTGAGCAATATCTTATCACTTTGATTCATAAAGGGGGGATTTTAATTGTGAAAAATAAGGTCAATATATTCTAGCTATTGAGACCGGGCGAATAAAATGTGGGAGCTTTATAGGTATTTCAGGGTATAAAAATGGGTTTCTAGTAAAAATAAGAAATATATTGTAAAATAGGGGTTTTTTTATTGAAAATATGTATTGGGGCCGCGTCAACAAAATGATTTTTGTAAGTAATTATCAATATCTAATGAAATTAGGGGTATTCTTTAATATCCCATGAACGAAGACGCTATGACATAGTTTCACTAAGTGAATACCGCATGGAATCAATACAATATTGAAATCATTTCAAATATTGATTGATTGTCGATATCCTTGGTTGATTGCTTTCCTTGAATAACTGTTCCAATAGGCTCTTTCATTCAATAACACTTCATAGAAAAAACGAGATGCAATTGACCTTGCAAGCACAAATCCTATCCACTCCAAGTGAATCCCTAAGCTATGAGGTGAATCGAATTTGAACATAGAATGTAGACGAATCAAATAAATCAACGAATTTTTTGAATTTATTTGGATGATTAGTTCATATTTGGTAACTATGATTAAAATTACATGCCAAATCTTACAGTTCCTCTAGCATTGTTGTTTTTTTATGCATGATGACTCGAGTTTTGTTTTTCTTTATTCTACCTAAACCAAGTTTTTCAATTCTAAACTAAAACCAACGCATCAATGCTTCCTATAAAAACAAATCGCATAAGTGCATACCAATAACGTACAGATATTGTTGTGTAAATTCATTTATAACAACGTACACATATTGTTGTGTAAATTCTTGTATAACAGACCGATTAGAATGTTTTAATGCACACACCCTAGTGCATATAGAACATTTCTATAGCATCACTGCCATGTACTTACCGCATCGGTGCTACGTATATTTTATTAAAGAACCAGTGAGTTTGTATATATAAATGGAATGATGCATATGTACAGTATGCATTGTTCTAACCGACGCATTTAATTTATCAGTACACATATGCGTGTTTATTATATAAATAAGCATGGGTGGTATATAATAACAATGACCACCATTGCATATTATATCTAAATATGTTTTTTTCTTTTAACAAATATTCAATTAATTATTCTAGAAACTAATATGTTTATAGTAATATTTATTTTCATATTTTTTTTTTAATATTTTTAATATTGTATTTTGAAAAACATGTTGGGTACACCTTTGTTGATATCATAATGTAAAAGAAAATCATATATTTAATTAATAATGAAACATTTAATGACATTAGAAAATCCAGTAAAACACTAAATAAATTTTATTATATATGTATAAGAATCCAAGATATGGGACAACATAAAGGTCCTCAATAATCAAAATGTAATTTTGACATTGTTACAATTATTGATCACATATCCTCATCCAATTGGGGTGATATTCCCACCTTACAAAGAATGTTTGTTTTTCATAGATTAAAATTCCAAAAATATACAACTTGCGATAACAATATTCAATTGTATTTATCATCAAACATCGCTTGAAGTGTTGCAGTCGTTTAGGCTACTTCCACACCCCATCTATGCATCATCTTTAGGGGATATTTTTTTTGAGTTAGCTGAAATTTTTTGTTCATTGACTTTATTTTGTTCCATATTTTCATGTTCCATCTACAGGCATAAACATAAAATGTGATGACTATATATACATTTATAGATATTATAATACCAAAGTGCTTAAATGGAAAAATGTACCAATTCAACAATTGAATCATAAATTTCACACATATTGTCAAAACCATCCCTCATGCATGTCCTTAATAAATCATATTTTGGGTTCTCTATATACTTTTTTTCCTAATAGTTTCATGTTCAATGGAAAAGCATAGCTATAATTAATTTTTATTATTATTGTTCCATTAATTATAAAATAAAGGACATTATAAAAAAATATAACTACTTACAAATTGTTCAATTAACCCTTTACTCCTCAGCATTTATTAACAACGCTTACTTAATCCAATGTTAATCAAAAGCTCCAATGACATGTCATGGTATGTTAACACCTATTAAAAACATTCATGCATGATTTAAATTAATTATGTTATTAACTTCACATAAAATAAGAAATGTGAAGCAAATCACAAGCACTCAGAAACTTTGAAATCAATCATTTTTGTCCTTGTTGTGCCCTATGATGTGTTGAATGGGTTCCATTTTATTTCCATTTCGTTTGCAACAATACACTTGAAAATTAGTATTTTATGTGATAATTATTAAACTGTGCACATTAAAATTAAAACAGTGATTGCATACATTTGTTGCACACTATTGTTGGGGTGGATTCTCTACGATGCAGCTATGTTCATTTTTTTATCATCTCATGGTACACCAATTTTTACATCCATATTCGAATATTTAAGATATTGTGTCATTCTTCCTTTCAAATTTTAGAAATCTTCCCGAGAAACGAAAAAAGCACAATGAAAAAAAAAATATTTATATGAAAATAAGCATAACAAAGATACTAACAAAATATGTTTTGGACTAGCATGCACATATTAAAGAAAAATATTTTTACCAGTAATGCATTTTCAAAGTCTTTTTTTTTGTCTCGTGGGTCTTAGTGCCCATAACTCTAGAAATGTTTAATGTAGTTTAACCAGCCTAGATCCAAATCCTAGGCTCTATTAAGCGCCAAAAAGGATCAAATATCCCGAGGTGCAACACTTTACTTAATAACAATTTACTTATATCAAACATAGGTTAAATAGACAAACAAGTAACAAAAATTTTACTATTTAATAAAAAATTATATAACAAAATTCTAATAATAAAAACCATAAATAAAAAGATATAATAAGACTCCGATAATAAAAACCATAAATAAATATAACCAAAGTCATAAATGATTCAAATTATATAATATTTAACATAATTTAAAAACAAAAAAAATATAAACAAAATACACTTTTTCAAAGTTAATAACCAATTTCTTACTATTTAATAAAAAATATTTAAAGAAATTATAATTTTGATATATTTTTTTTAAAAAGGGAACCAATTTCTTATTATTTAATTAAAAGTATATAAAGAAATTCTAATAATGAAAACCATAGAAAATGTATAATCAAATTTTAATGATGACAACCATTAAGATTAAAATTAATAGTCATTTGTTATATTTGGATCTAAATGTTCAATTAAGACGAGTAACATGCAGGTTAAAAAGTTAGAAAGGCTTGATAACTGAAAATCAAGCTCAAGAATGACAAAAATAGGCCTCGAGCAATATAGAAATATACCTTTGACCATGCAAGTATTCACAATTTCTAACTAACGAGTCTATCACAAATATCCCATGTTTCACTTAACAGGTTAAGGGCCACAAGGCATTCAAACCCTATTTTTGTTTCAAATTTGTTATCATGGAAATCAAAGTTCCAAACATGTGTACGTAAGAAAGCACAACCCAGATGAAAACATAAATTTTTGTTTACTTCATGTGGCCAGCGTAAATGAAAAACAAACTTTAATTTTCAAATTGTTTACGGTATAGGAATGACATAAGCAAAGTTTGACGATCAACACTATAAGAAATGTCGAGCATTGGCCAGATGGGAACAGAGAGAATGTGGAGGCCACAGGAACAAGTGTTTGATGTTGTTATTGTTTACTGAGTCTTCTTATTCGTGAGTGAGTACTGACTACTAAAATGAGGAATTGCATTAATATTTTGAGTTGTTTGTTGTGGATCAGAATACTTTGTTGCGTCCATGGCGGGTTGGCCCAGCCATCTGGATTGAATCCTAAAGATACTTTTTTGGGACAAACGATAGTGTCACCAGCCAATATATCTGCCATTGAGTTTCCCATGGGAATAATTCCAGAGAGAGAAGGCCATACCGATCATGGGTTAATATACTATCACCCACTACAACTTTACATTCAATTTGTTAATCTCTATTTAATTTATTTTTCTATTATTTGGTGTATGTATTCCAACAGACACAGGAATGTCCATAACAACAGAAAACCGAGATGAAAGCTACGCGATGTTTTATCATGCAGAATTGGTAATCCCATTAATGATTGTTGGCATTGCGACCCCAATTGGAAGCTCGATAGAAAATGACTAGCAGATTGCAGCGTTGGTTTTGGCAAGGATACCATTGGAGGAAAAAATGACAACTTTTCTGTTGTTACGGATCTCAATGATGATCCAGTGAATCTATGGAAAAGGACTCTGCATTTTAGTGTTATTCAGACAGAGCCTCTCTGGATCATTTTCAAGAGAATACGGTCTTGATTTTGACATGCTCACCCAGGATGTTAATATCCCACATAATATTTTTTATTTTTTATTTTTCTTTTGTTGCAAATTTAAAAATTATGATTAGACAAACGTTACAAGATTAGACAAACATTACAATATCTCCCTCATATTAATATCTGACATAATATAGACAAACGTTACAATATCTCCACAAACGTTACAACATCTCCCTCATACTCGGCAATATTATTTTTGGACGACATAATGTGGACAAACGTTACAAGATTTCCCTCATACTGGGATGTAGAGCGCCTCTCAACACAATTACAACCTGATTCTTAGAGTCATTGGATTGATTTTTGTATTGTAAATGGAAATTGCGTCTATGCATTCTTTCCATTATATCCCTCAAAGTTCTATAAACATTTCCCCCCTCTCATCGAATTCTAGCACCACTCATTTTGAACTAATGACCAAATCATCATCATTTACATTCTTCTTAATTTTTATCTTTTTAGGTGTCTTGTTTCCTTGCTCTTTGTTCCTGCAAAACATTCAACAAATTTGAAATCCAAACATTGAAAAATGATAGTAGTTATTATTTAGAATCATTGCCACTAAGAAGTAAAAAAAAGACTCTTGTTAATCCACATAACTCCCTTGTTCACAATCATTTATTAAAGTGTTTTTTTCCCTTCTTCACTCAAATTATAAGCAATATTTATAGAGTTTCCTTAAAAATTTGCTTTGCATGACACACATAAATCAATACACATGATTAAAACATACAACTAATTCCAATATATTTCTTTCATATTAAAATAACAAAAAACATACCATGTTATTTTTGTCGTATGTGTTTTCCTTGTTCCCTTTTCCATTATTTTTATTTTGTGATAATTTATGGGCCATCTCTTATCAATGAATTCCTTGTATAATGAAACACACAAATTGTAAAAAAAAAATTTACGTAATAAGTAAATGATTTCAGGAAAAAAATTATTTAGGACAAATGGTTTGCACATTATAAAATTTATGCACCAGTGCGTAATATATGAAAAAACACACCATTGCATGATATATATAAATACACGCCATAAATGACTTTTCTGTTTTTAATAAACAAATTTAAAAGGCGCATCCTCGAAATATGAAAACATTTATGTGTCATTTTAGGGGTGAAATGTATCCCATGGGCTATTTCGACCTCTTTGTCCACAAACGGATTCACCAATTTCCCTTTTTTTCAAAATTGGTTCACCCAAATTCAATGAGATTATTGTTTTTCCTCTAAAAATTGCCAAAATTGTTCAAAAACTATATAAAGTACTTAGGACTTTGAATATTCTTAAAATAAATTCGTCAAACGTTTTATGGTTGCAAATTTAAGAATTAATAACATTCACAATTTAGTAATTCAAGTGATCAAGATTAAAATTTAGGAATTTTGGTGACAAGGAAGAAGAGCATGTGCCTGTTCACATAATCATTGGTGTTTTGGAATACTCACTATTAATTCAACTTGTTTGGATTTCTATTATGTAATAAAATAATATAAAACGATATACGTCATCATTATATAGGACTTTATGTTAATATTAAAAAAAACAAGTTAAACTCACGAAATCCAATAAATATATATTATGGCAGTGATAGAGTAAGCTTGGAAAATCATAATCACACTATCATAAATAAATAGCTACATCATTGAAAACCAATAATCACACTAACAAAACGGGATTTGAACCCAAAATCTAACGCCAAAATCCAACAACATCTGATGAAAAGTACTTTCTTATCCAATTACAATGATGAAAAGTATTATTTTGTCGTCTTGAAGCATCATTGAAAATATGACACTTATGACATTAGATTTGTGACCATCCTGTCATCGGTTAAGAAACCATACTGTCATCAGATTTGCAACGCTCAATCGTTGAATCTCCGATGAGGTTAACCTATTTTTCCAATAGTATTAAGATTTTTTTGCAATGGTAACTAGGTTAATATCGTCAAAGATTCGATGACAGTTAAATTTGAAAATATATAAATTACAGAAACATTCCAACATGTTTTCTATAGAAGCAACGGATGGTTTTCAGAAATTATTTATTCCTCGACGGACGGTTTGAAGAATTGTTTTATTTTTCGATGGACTGTTTGCGTACATCATTTTATTCTTTGACAGACGGTTTGCAAAAAAAAAAATATTCTTCAACAAACCACCGTTTATGAAAATAGTGATGTGTGGACCTTGATTTTTTAAGACTGTCGATTGTCTTCATACACGGAATTTGTGAAAAAATGTCAAATAGCAATATTCCTGATCCAAATGAACAAAATCAACAATTGCTTGCTAGACTGTGGGATGCAACAAAATGAAGGGGTGATGGGAAATGTTATTGTCAATGTAGTCGATGAAGGGGCTTTAAGAGGAGAATAATATTGATCGTAATAGCCATGAAAGGTTGTAAGGAACATGGACATGCTGAGGGGGGGAATGAATATCGTCCATTTGTAAGTTTAGCATTATAAATTTTTTTATATTTTTTGCTTTGGTAAAGTATGTATTATTTTAATATTTCCTATATTAACTTATATCTATTGATGTATTCATGTAATTATAAAGAAAATACATCCTACAACATATTTTCCAAAGGAAGTGCTTTCAGAACAAGTACCAGAGGAACATGGAGTTCCTATGCTTAAATGAGAATAAGTGAATGATCATATTGAAGGAGATGATCATACTGATAATGTAGTTGAATATGGTGGTACAAATACATTGATCCATGATTCATTTAATGTTAGAATGGCTCATGACGATGACAATGATAATGAAAATATTGATGACTTTGGTGACTTTCACAATATACCTCTTCTTGAGAAGGAATACAAACCCCTTCATGAAGGCTCCAAAAATAATCTTCTCTCTGTTATATTGTTGATAATGAACTTGAAGGTTATGAATGTTCTTTCAAACATATCAATCAAACAGATGTTAAGGTATGTAAAATAATTCATCACATATATATGATCGTGATAAAGTTTATCTTTATTCCTCTAATAACTGTATTGTTAATTCATAATTCAAATTAATACGGATGAAGTGTGTTCTGTTAATATTATTTATATATTATAGTAACTCTATTTTTATTTTTATTTGATGTAGCTTGATAGTTGAATTTTTGTTACCACCATCAAATATTTTACCTCACACATATCGAGAATTATCTTCCATCATGAAAGAGATTGGAATGCATTATGAAGCAATTCATCCATGCCCCGATGACCGTGTTATATATTATAATTAGCATGAATTTGCAATAGAATGTCCATAATGCCATATAAGTAGATATCGAATAGATCAAGTAACAAAAAAGGTTCCTCACAAGGTTCTTCATTATATTCCGTTCATTCCACGTTTGCAATGACTATTTAGGTGCAATAACATAGCACAATTTATGGATTACCATGCAAGGAACATAATTCAACGTGATGTTGATAGAATGCCTACATATGGTTCTGCATTTAGAGATATGAAGGAAAAGTGGCCTCACTTTAAAGAAGATCCTCGTAATATTAGGATTTCTTTGGTAGCAGATGGTGTTAACCCATTTGCATAGATGAGATCCATTTATACGGTGTGGCCTATTTTTGTTATCAATAATAACATTTCTCCATGGTTGTCAATAAACAGGGAGCACATAATGTTGTCGATGATTATTCCAGGTATATTGTGTCTACAGCTGTTTTATTTTTAATGTAGTTATGGCATCTAATTTCTCATATTTTGTTTCTTAATGTCATACATATATTTTTTATTTTACTCTTCTGCATGGTTAATGGTTCTCATAATTATATATTTTATATGTACTTCAAATTAATCAGGTAAGTTCCAATTCAAAGATATGAATGTATATATCGAACCTCTTATAGATGAGCTACTGAAGTTATGGAATGGGTTCAGTATGTATGACGTATCTAGATCAATACAACAAAGTAAATTTCAATTCCATGCAATGTTTGTATGGACAATACACGATTCGCCAAGGTTAACCCATTTTTGTGGTTTGTATTTTTAAGTTCCACTTTAATTACATTTAATTATATGAATTAGTTAATATAGTTTATATATAATTATAATTGACATATATATTCCATATTT
>LPNX010626918.1:17500-91722 GCA_001517045.1 Pseudotsuga menziesii
TAGTTCACCTTCAAGCTCAACATTGGCCCATAAATACAATCCACTTCCATGCATTCTTCAATATTTTTTATTATAAGGATATGCTATTGATATTTTATAATAGGGAGAGTACCCTTTCTTCCTCTCACATTTATTTCCCTTACCATAGTCTCATGCTGCCCAAAGTTCTATTCAAAATGACGTCTACATATAAGTGAAGTGATATTAGATTATTGCTTCAATATAGAGAGCCCATTGGAGGAAACAAAGGATCCTTCCATAGATAAGGATTGGAGATCACATCCACAGTCCATTCCTCATGTGATATTCATTTAGTTGTGATTTCCCTATCGTTTGGATAATAAATAATTCATTTGGTTCTCCAACATATATGGTTTAAACAGTTCAAAATTTAGGTTTTGGATGGTTTGTTTATTAATATTCATGCATAAGGGTTAGAATATGTTTCTTTGATTAATTGATCACTCATGTTTTTCTTCCTCATCTCCAAACAATTGGCTGGGATTACATTTTGGTAGATACATACATGAAAATCATTTCTTAAAATAAAACATGTTTGGTTTATGTTTCCAAACCAAGACTATTAAAAAAATAAATATTTTAATTGGAAGAATGAAATCCTCTAAAGAGAAAAAAAACTGAATTATAGTCTAGGTTAGAATTGTGGAGTTAGGCATCCCAAGAATAATCCACTATTGTTTATCTTTTGAAACATAGATGTTTTCTCGTAGAATGTGTAGTAGATGCGCTTTAATAGTATTAGTGACACACCCCACTTTGGGTGTTAATTCTTAGGTTAGGGTCATTAGTTTAACAAAGTCTCCCAAATTATTCAAGTTGAATGCTACTTATTGACTAATTGAAGCTAAAAATTATATGTCCATTATATTTGAAAAGGTGACCCAGGATAAATCATAGGTTTTCCACTAGTTGGATTTTGTGGGATTGTGAAGGAACTTGAGACATTTAGTGGTTATCCCCTAGATATCATCACCTTGAACATGTCACTATAATTCATTATTTATAGTTCACATGCCTTACTTAATGAATTTAGTTAGTGTTGTTTAAGACATTGTAAGGCCCCTTTTGAGGCATTACATATTCTTAAGTATTGATAGTGTCGTGGGGGTGTGAGTTTTTTACTTTTTTCCATCAAGAAAACTTGTCACCAAAACCATATTTCATCATAACTAGAAAACACATGTGAAAAGTTTATGGTTCACGACCTACGTGGGTCTTTTTGCACAAAACATTGACATGCAAAATGACAATGACATAAATAGAGGAGGTTAGATTTGTATGTCAATGTGTGGAAGCTTCTGCACGTATAGTCTGCAACTCTTTTGTCTCGACATGATTTGTGTATTGGCCGATGCATGCGATTTATTCGACATGGCTTCATGGCTCCAGTACGAGTGTATGCGATTTTTGTTGAAGGTGTTCATAGTGTTCTCTGAAATTTCTCTCGAAGGGTTCTCTGCAATTTGTCTTCATGGGCTACTAATGAATTTACTGCACCTTCAATACGACTTCCTGCAATGCCTTCGATATGTAAGTAGGTTAATTGTGAGAGCCAAAATATATTATTTATTCATGATCTTAGGTTTTATACATGGTTTTACAAATGTAGAATGATAATTGTTTTTAACCACTTCCAACTCCAATAGAAATTATCTTTCCTCTCCTTGAAATCAACCCCCTTCACAAAGAGCTATACCTTGAAGTAACTTACCGTGATGTAGCATTTGAATGGATCCTATCCGGGATGGAATTCATGGGGTTGGGTTGGGATGCTGGGACGGGCTTATAGGGTTGGCCTAGCTAAGCTACTCGAGTGTGCTACTTTTCTTGCCTTGGTTTTACGGTTCAAAGACTCTTGGGTTCTTCCCCTAGAATGCTTATATTAATCATCTTTTGACCTCGTTGAAGGCCAGGCATCAATTGCATTATTTTCACCGACATGTGATGCCATGTGTTTGTTGTTGATTGGTTTTGACCCATTAATGGTGTATATAATGTTGTGTGTAATCCTTTAACTGGTTAATATGAGTGTAAAGTAGTGCACTCGAGCATGGGTGTGGATTTCCCTAGATAGTGCAGTTTAGGGTTTTGTAAGTCTGTCCCAACGAAATTGTTGGATGGTGTTGGAAAGTTGTGTTCCCAAACCAATATATTGGGGCCATGTCTAGGATTACCATGGTGGAGACTTTGTTATAGTTCTATGAATTTCTTGATGTGTCAGAGTGATGTGGCTAAATCTTGTGAGAGATAACCCCACTGGATGACTTGGAGTAACTTTGGGAAATATATGACACTTGAGAGATACGTTGCAGTGTCATTGGGCTCTACAAGGGTCTACACCAACAATATTTTGTCATAACTCAATGAAATTGCTTGTTGTGATACAATTCTGCAGCAAAGAGCATATAGTTATATTTCAATTGCAAATCTCTAGGAGACTTCGAATTTAAGAATGAAACTGCCTTTGAGCCTCCAAACATAAATTTATTAAAATAACTAAAAAAATGTTTTGATTGATGTGGGACTCTTGAATGTCTTATCATTTTCTCTTTTCCTTCTTCTTTCTCACACTTTGTACTGTTATTCCTTCTTTTCTTTGCATCCTTATTTGTCTTTTGGGTAATATGCATACCCAGTATCTGTAATTTTATGCAATCCTCATATTCACCCTCAACTTTGTCATTGTCCCTCACTATTTTTCCTTCATTAGCATCACCATCACCATCACCATCACCATCAACATTGTCTTCATTACCATTACCATCACTATCATTTTCTCTACTTGTTAAAATTAGGGTTTATAACAAAAAATAAAGGAAATTTAACTTTAATGCAAATCTAAATTAAAACAAAACTGAAATAAAATCACAATTTAAAGTAGGACAACAATGGTAATATGATAGACTAATTTAAAAAATTAAAATTAGATCTGATAATTTACTTGTTATGAGGAACCTTTCGTGTCCATTGTTGATTGGCTTTGACCCATATCTGATGTGGGAAACACCATGTGTTGTTCTTTTAATTGGTCAAACCTAATGTGAAATTGTGCTCTAGGTCTTATTTAAGGATCAATCCAAGAAGTGTCAATGAGGGTTTCACGAGTTTGTCTTAGTGGAAGTTTCGAACAACTATGCATAATTATGGGTTGAAATGTGTCAAAAGATTATGATGGTCCTCAACTTATAGAGTTAGGCCTCAGCCAATAGTACCGTAGTGGAGTTTGTGGAGTAGTTCCAAGAATTCCTCAATTTTTTTTTGTTCAATCCTAGTTGTAAATTCTTTATTGCTTACATATATGGCTAGTCTACTCTATAATGGAATTTGTTTATAAATGATTAAAATGAAACACCATTATACAAACAATATTGACATAAAATAGGCTCCAACTAGTAATAACTGAAGATATTCAATTGTACACAATTCCATGCTACTAATAATAGTAACAAATTGATTCACCTCAATATCATGAGATCCCTAACCATTGATATGAAATATATTGACAACATGGAATCAATTTGTAGTAACAAATAATCCTTTCATCAATTTAAAGTAAATCACATGACATTGGTCCTTGTGGGTCTAGGCCATCTTGGCTTCCTCCGAGAGTTAGCAGGTTTTGGTGTATTTGTGTATATCCCATGGCCTAAAACTTCAACAACAACCTATGGAGGTGACAAACCTCAAATATGAACAGTAATTAGGTCATAACAACCACAAATCCTCTCTTCTTGCAGGTTTGGGAACTCTATATTTGAAAATAAACCTTATTAGCAAATCTCGGTGGTTTTGAAGTTCATGGTAGTATCAAAATTGTGGAAACTCAGACTTGTAGCAGAATTGAAACAATCCTGAAGCAATGTACCAACACCTAAAGACAACGTTTGATGGAAGTTTTCAGATATTTCTTGTTTGTAAAAAAGGTTTCTTGTTTGAATTTGAGACTTTAATAGTAATTTTAAGACAAGTATATTCTTCATATACTACAAAAGTAGAAGACTAAAAATGTTGAAAAATAGGTTGGTGAAATGGAATAAATAAATATAAAACGATAAAATCAATATAGGAAAACATGTCCTCATAATTGTAATAATCTAACAGAGAAAATTCTGGTGGTCTATCTCAAGTGGTTGGAACAATAAATTACTCAATTCCCATATGTTCCAAAACAAGCATAGAGGTCATGATGCACCATAGTGAGTCTAAAAAGTTTTATAGCATGTCCTACAGAGATGTTAATTTGAAAAAGAAACATATAGTCTATATGTAGGAATATTGAACTTTATTCCTCTATTTTGATCTATGTTGTTCTTCAACTTGTCATAAATATGTTGCACAAGTCTTGAGTATGGAAGTCTACTATCTTCCAACAAGCATGCAACAATCAAAACGGTAGTGTAGATTCCCATATCCACAATTTCCTCATAGATTGCTGAGCTGTTATTTTCAAACCATTCATTGAAATACTTAATTGAAATACTTAAATGGTGCGGAAATTTCCTACTCAAATTGACGAATATGAACTTCTTTAGACTCCAAGTCTAAGGTTTCCAGAAATAACGAGTGCTTTCTCTTACATACTATCTTTTTTGAAGGTGTACATGATGTGGATGAAACATTATTTTTACTGTGGCTAGCACTAGCTGACTTTACAAGGATGTTGGAGTCTATAGGGGTAATAACAATGTCATTGGTGCAAAAAACATATTTCTCTTCAGATGCTTAGGCACATTTAAGTTCTCAGATTGCTTAAATTGTAGATCATAGGCCAAGAAAGGATAGGCATTACTTAGGCATAAAATATTATGAATATGGATATTGATGCTCAATTTGTAGATGGGTGTCTATCTCTTCCTATACAATGTCCTCAAAATGTGAACTATGATCATGAACCCTTCCATGCAATTTGCAATCCTGCATTAGGGTATAAAGCAATGTTCGTGAAATAAAATGGAGTGGTCTAGTGGCGAAAGGCCCTGTGAAAGATTAAAGATCCATTCAAATCTAAGGTCTATAAGAATGAACTCCACTATGGCATTAACTTTGGAAAGTTATCAAAAACAAAATTGACTATGTTTCGATACTATTGATCATCACACAATTATCAATATGCACAGTAGGTTCTACCAGAGATGGATGGGTTAACAAGATGCAAAGGTGGATGCTAAGAGAAGTCAATAGAAGAGTGCTTGAATATATGGATATAGAGAAATGATTAAAAATATTTCAGATCTCTCCAATATAAGAGTGATTGAATATCTAGATACAAAAGAAGGATTAAAAAGAATTCAGAGCTATCCAGATTAAAAAAAAGGTGAAGGAGACTTCGTCGGATTTCCAATATCTATCTAGTGAAAATTGTTGTCGGATATCCATTGAATCCGACAAATATGCTATACTACTGATGACTTCAATTCCTATGTTATATGACTTTAGGCATGTCTACATGGAGCACAATATGAGTGCAGACTGTTTATCCAAGGAAGCATTGAATATGAAGGTTGGCCTCCTCTCCTTCTCATAAATTTCAGAAGGAGATATCATTGAGGAAGGAATGATACAACTCTTTTAAGATATTTTTTATTTATGTGGCATAGTATGTTTTGGTTCGATTGACTATGGGATACATTATCATCTTTATTGTTTTAGATGGGGATAGATATTTTGTTTTCATCCCCGAGGTGTGTGTTTTCTCCACCCTCAATGCCTCCTTGGATAAGCTATTTGGGATCCTTATGTTCTCCCTGTAGTATTGCTACTTCAATCATCTTGGTATTGTGGGTTTCGTCCCTCCCCTTGGGAAATTTGTTGATACTTATATTCACTCTCGTTTGTAATGACTTATTGTCATGACTATGTACACGTTACCTTTGATTCAATATTGAATATCAAGGAACAACTATTTTTCTTATTAAATAAAGTTACAAAATCTTAGCAAATGATTTTATTATATATATTAAGATCTGTAAACTGGGTCTTATTGTATATATTTATATCCGTAAACTGGGTCTTATTGTATATTGAGATCCATAGACTGGGTCTTATATATATGAAGCATTAGCTATGGGACCACTTGATATCTATCTCTTGTTAAAGGACTATTTGATGAACTGTTATACTAGTGAATTATTGATATTATTCAAGATAATGATATCACTATTATGCCATGATTATAAGTCTATCCAAGTTTTTGCCTAGTTTTTTCCGGCCTTGGTGCAGGTAGACCCAAACAAGTATTTTTCAGACCTGTCTTCCTTGAGCGAGGGGATTTTAGGAAGGAAAGAGGAAACTAAAACATCTAGTAGGTCTACAAGGGATAGACCAACTAGATGTCAGAAGATCAAAAGGAAATTCAATAAACGCATGGAATTTTTTCTCGTAGGACCAGGGTCATGTTCCTATGATGATGAGACAATATGAGACATCGAGGAGCCTGTTATCTCCCAAAATAAGTTTATTTTCAATAAGTTTATTGAAACAATTTAATTTTTGATAGGATGAAGATTTCAAGTCATATTATGAAAGACATTGGGGTGACTAACAAAGTTGGGATATCTGATGTTCTGTTATTTGATAAATTTTAAAGTTTTAGCTTTTGGTGGCTTAGGTGAGATTTTCAAGATTTCATTAGCCAAAAAAAGTCCTATATTTTGGCATCTGATAGTTTAAGCATAGTACCAGGTTATCCACCAAAAGCATTCTCATCACATTCTTATTAAAAATCTTGGGAAAAGGACTTTCGGTGGCTTAGGCGAGCTATCTAACAACTCATTAGCCACCAAAAAGCTTTGGTTTCAGTAGCTTAACGAGGGTTTTCCATAGTACGTTGACCACCAGAGAATGAAATAAGTTGGGGAAAAATTCAGTTTCGGTAGCTTAGGCGAAATTGTTGGTGGTTCATTAACCACTGAAAGCCTAAGTTTCGACAGCTAGCAAACAAAACCCTAGATACTCGTAACTGCTGAAAGCAAATGAGATACGTTGTGGAAGAGAGAACATTTCGGTGGCTTGGGAGAACGTGTTGGCATTTCATTAGCCACCGAAATATAGCTTTCGACAGCTGAAAAATAAAACCACAGATACTCTTAACCACCGAAAAGGACGAAAAGTGAAAACGGTTGTCTTCCCATCAAAATCAAATTCATCAACATGAGGCATGTCATAATTTAGCATGATTAACCACCTAAAAGGTTATGGAACTGTATTAAAGCATGATTTGATGGCTAAGAAGTCATTATTGATTTCAAAAGACTAATGGAAATCTAAACCTTAGCCTGGCCTCCATCTGTCCCACGACTGCAGTAAACCTCCACGAAACACCAAGTTCACATTAAAA
The DNA here is from genome assembly GCA_001517045.1 of Pseudotsuga menziesii. NCBI lineage: Eukaryota > Viridiplantae > Streptophyta > Pinopsida > Pinales > Pinaceae > Pseudotsuga > Pseudotsuga menziesii. The sequence goes on from LPNX010626918.1 coordinate 24,858, forward strand.
TGATTTCTAGGCTATCTATCTTGTGGATATCACCAGAATTCACCATCATCTCATTCAAGTACCAATCAAATATTTAACCGCTCAAAATCAGCACCATAGCTTTAGTACACTTCTCATTTGTTGCATGCATCCTTACTACTCGAGGTCATCTTTGAAAACCAGTCCGCTAACCTCCTCCAGAGGATTTCAATTTTAATTTTGCAGCTGCAGGGAGGAGGACCCACTCAAAAAACTAAAAACACAGGTTTTCATGGCTAAGCATGGTTTCAAAATGGTCTCTAATCCACTGAAAGCAGACTTTCGGCAGCTAAGACCGAAATTTTAGGGCGCTCTAAGCCACCAAAATTGGCATTTTACTATGAAAAGGAATCATTTTAAAACGGTGATTATGAGCGACTAGAGAATCATTTTGCAAACCACTTGGAGTTTTTGTTCCTAACATTTCAGAGAACAATAACCTTTCTCAGGTTTCCTAAAAGTATTGCATATTGGGAGAATCAAATCCATCTTTGAGCCCTAATTTTTGGCTCTCAGAATTTCCCTGTTTTACACATGTTTTTGAAATACAGATCTCGGGAAAATGAAAACGAATTTCCAAAAACTAAGATAGGTTTTGGTTCAAAAAAAACCAATATACAGAAACCTCTTTCATTTTATACACAAGTGTCACATATTTGAACGAAAAAATCCATCTATGAGCCCCAGGTGTTCAGCAGTTTGGCCAAATTTTTAGGGCAAAAATTGACCTAACAGGGCAGGTGACAGTAGAACAATAAAAGTTTCCGTCACCAACACCTAAGAAAGGGTAGGATGATCAAGTAGCAGAGACCTCCTCCAGCAAACCTAGGTCTCAGAGAGTAAAAAACTGCTAGAGAAAATACATGAATTAGAAGTTTTGGATAGGGAGATACAGAGGAATAATGCCATGTTGACACTAGTACAAAATGAGGAATTAGCTACTAGGTGACTAAAAATTCTAGTCACCATAGGTTTTTCAAGTGATTTACTACTAAATATGAGAAATTTTGATTGACCCAACTATAAACGACTAAAATTAATGACTAATTTAGTCACCAGTTAACAAATATGACTAGAGAATAAGTGAAAGAGTTAAAAATGACTAACATAAATGACTAATTTAGTCACGGCATAAAAAAATGACTAGCTAGAAGAATATGAGTTAGTCATTTTTAATTGTGTCCTGGAAAATTGCAAATTTGACAATGAAGTGTAAATCTTGTAAATTGTCTGCCTTCTATTAGTAATATTGGTTCCATGCACCTCGATCTTTAGAGATCCAACAAGGCAATTCCATGAATTTTCTCTTGACCATCTGTATCCCTGTTGCACCATTGAAGCAAACTCGGTTAAGCGCATGCGAAAGGAAAATTAGGTTCCTATGTCAATTACGAATTAGGTACTAGAACGAGTACCATATCGATACCTAGCTAGAAGAATCATAGCTAGTTGTTGATCCTTCGACAATGTAAGAGTCCCTGCAAGTCCCATACGTCTGAAGTGTTTTTTCTAACTTTAATATAACTTTTTTCATGGTTTGCGACCATCAAATGTCCAGCTGCACTAGTCAACGTAGCTCCACCAGTCGATGTAGATTCACCAGGATGAGTTCGTTTAAAGTATCCCTGCTAGCAAGAGTGAAATTCACAACTGCATTTTGTAGGAATGTATCCAATTAGTCCTTTCTACCGTCATCCTTCTTCTTTTTAAGCCTTGAAAACAAATGATCACCCAGTGACCCATGGGTATGTTTGAAGTAGATGATATTTTCCATGAACTAATCCTTACAATAAAAATCTTCTTCCAATAAAAATCAGTCAAGTCTTTTGGCCACAGCAGCTTTTGCCACCCATCTATTACGTTAGGTAGGAGCCAAGGGGCTCGGTTCAATATCCACCAATTTGTTATTTGTAACTTTATCGTTGAAACCAAGGGGCCATATGTTTAGTCCTAGATTTGGATCCCCATGATTCCTTAAGTAGTGGTGGTAAATTTGAGGTCCCCTACTAGAATGAGGGAAGAACAACCAAGGACTAGACCACCCCTTTCAATAGCCTCCCAGAAGTTCAGTTGATCGACATAAATCCCACAATAGTTAATAATGTGTAGGGGTATATCAAAAACCCTACAAAAACATTTCAATAAGATACCCCCACAAATACAAAAGGGATTAAGTCTAATATGATCAAGGTTCCAAGAAAAAATAATAACTCCTTAAAGGCATGTAGCATCAACCAAACAAAAATCCCATGTGGGGATAATAATCCAGAGAAACTCCCTTGCTTTCAAACAAGAGACCATCGTTTCCTAAATAATAAGACATCCAGACAAACCAAATGTAATAACCTCTTGAGAGCCGCAATCTTCAGGGTACACCCCCACCCCTCTAACATTTAAGGACAATATCATCATTAGGTAACAACATTTATGGCTGAATCTACTCTAAAAGGTCTGAAAATGTCTAATAGTGCATCCTCTGAATCCAAAATCCTATTAACAATTTCCTTGACTGTCATCAACTCGTTTCCCCACATTGGCTGGTCCGAGTGGACTTTCCTCCTTCTCTTGCCATTGTTCTTCCTGATGGTTACATTTAGATTATTGGAGACTAATGGGTCTAGGTCAGTATCCGACTTGGAGAAAACCAAGATAGGATCCTACAAGAAACTCCCCTTGGAAAATGGGAGGGAAGAATCAAATCATCGAAGCCCAATGATTTATCAACCAACCCATAAGCCGATACTGAGGCTACACCATGACTTAAAACCTTGGATTTCGAATAAAACACTGAGTTTTGCTTCTGTAACATTAGCACCAACCTCAACAACCTGAGTATGTTCTTTTAGACAGGAGACCAAAACCTCATTCCTATTAGAAAGATCCACAAGGGGAAAAGTTGGAATTGAAAAATGAGTTAATTTTTTTCCATTTATCTTTATGAATGAAGATGACTTGTTTTCAAAATATTCTAAAAGTGTTTTAATAGGTATTTTATGCCTTTAATAAATGGATTCAAATTGTCAATTTACTATTTTTAATAATGTAAAGTGTTATACATTTTTTTCATTTTATTAAAAACACATTGTTATCCCAAAGTAACTAAAAACTCAATCCAAAATTACATAATTTTAAATAATGAAAATAATTATAATTAAAAAAAAACATTGCTATATAAAAGGTAGAAGCCAAAATCAATGAAAAGAACACTCATAAAGACTTAAACACAATAAAGCACATTGATATTACTTTCATCTTTTTTTTGAAAATTTGAAAGTAACATTTTCTTTTATCTTCATAACTATGAACAAAATGGGTTAAAAAAATGGAAAAATGCTAATGATGTGAGGGTATTAAGAAAGCATATAATAATAACTCTATACTCTTCATAGAGGTGGAGATAAGTCCTCGTATAGGCCAAAGACAAAATAATCAAAAATAGAAAAAGTTCATGATTTGGGATTTTGACCATCACAACAATGGCTTGTAATAAATTGTTTCAGACACGAAGGCCATATATGAATATCATAGATACTATGTACTCATAATCGATTGGAGGAATTGACTAATAGTCTGCATCTCATGAATCATTAAGGAATTTAGTCAAACTCCCAAACCTATGACTGTGTAATGCATCTCATGAATCATTAAGGAATTCAGTCAGACTCCCAAACCTACGTTTGTATAATGCAGAGATACCTTAACAGGAAATATGTGAAAGGGGTTAAAATAGTCCACACCCACATGATTGACACAGGGTTTAATTTGGAAGTGTCTTTGAATAACAAATGTATTTCCATGTATGCCGAATTCGACAACCTGGAGGACGCTCGTTGGGTTTTTGACAAAATGATGGAACGAAACATGGTTTCATGGACTAAAGTGATTGGAGCTTATACAAGAGATCGGATCTATGAGGATGTATTGAACTGATTTACCAAATGCAGTGAATATGAATTTAGTTGTATCAGTTAATCTTTGCCACTGTTCTCCTAGCAGTGATCACTAACTTAAGAGCTCTTCAATAGGAGAAGGACGTGCATGTGGAGAGAAATAGGGGTGGGTTTCGACAAAATGTATTTGTGGAAAGTGTGTTTGTTGATATGTATGTTAAATGTGGGAGCATGGAGGATGCACAGGAAGTGTTTGACAAAATGCTTGAACGGGATGCAGTTACATGGACTGTGATAATTGCAGGATATGTACAAATTGAACATTTGGGAGAAGCTCTGAAGCTCTTCAGTGAAATGCTAGTTTTGGGGATGAGACTTGATTAGGAATATTCACCGCTATTCTTCCATCTTGTGCCAAATCGGTAGCTTTGCAAATAGGTATGTATGTCCATCAAGAACAATTAAAAATGGTGTATTAGGATATCTTATATTCTGGTTTCCAAATTCTATAGAACTTAATAGATCATGAGAAGCAAATTGTACAAGCTTCTCTAGTGCAATGAATCCTCTTTAATGATGCAGAGTTTGTGTAACATGCTACAAAAGTGTCAAAGTGACGAGGTTGGAGCCACTCTAAAATATCCTGAAATAATTAACAATTAAGAATTAAAATTGATCTCACAAATAATATCCACTTGAGTAACACTCAGATTTACTCAAATTTATGAAGGAAAATCTGGTGTTAACACCATGTTTAAGGGATTTATCAGTTCATACAAAGCTTACACCAACATACCCATGTTTCTTTACCCTTTGCAATGAATCTTGAGGTTTCTCCATGCAAAATTCTATCTTAATATCTCCATTTAAAGAAACAGTCTTAATGTTTACTTAATGAACTTTCAAATTGAACTGCGCTGTAATTAGTCACAACATTCTAATTGTGACTAGTTTGACCATGGATGCAGAAGAAATGTTCCCAGGATCAACAACATTTGACAAAGTAGGAATAATGTATGAAGACAACAGAGTGGAGTTTGATGTCAATAAAAGATGAAATACACACTATTTAAGCAATATCATATGTTTAGATAGAATGATTGATGATTAGGAGGAAAGGAATTATACGTGAGTCTTTCTGTAAGAGCTCCAATTTATAGGGTTAAATTTGTTGATAAAATAAATATGTTGTTTTTTAAATTTCCTAGAGATATAAAACGATTATCTATATTTTGGTTGTATTATATAAATAAAACAATAAAGTTAAAAAACAAAACAAAACAAACATAGGAAGTCATTCTTACCAACAACCTCCATAAACCTTCTTTGTTATAAGAAAAAACTTCTTTTGCATTAAAGACTACCATTAGCTACCAATCATATATGTCTGACCTGTCATCATTAAAGACTGCCATTGTTTTCTGGGGTCCGTCCTGTTGATGTGTTGATTGAGGCTACTGGGTCGGACCATTTACCCATTCCTAATTGGATTGAAAAACTGCGTGAAAGTTGGTTCCATTTTCAAGCGCTATCTCGGGTACTGTTAACTTCCCCGCCATTCTTGTCACTATCACCTACAGTCCGCAAGTTCAATTTCAAGATAGAAAACCGATCCTTTTCACTCCTTTCCTTTGACCGAGGGTGTAGAGTCAAAGAGTATAGTCGTCCTGGGAGTGTTGTAAAGAGGGAGAATCAGAAAGAGCAGGGGGAGGGGAAAGGGAGAGAGGGGGGAAATGGAGATCCCTTTGATGAACAGGAATATTGTGAAGAAGCGTGTGAAGAAGTTATAGAGACCTTAGAGAGATCATCGCATCACTATCAAGGTACTTAGTATTCATTCTTCTCTCTGCTTATTTAGCTTATCTCCATAACATCATCATGTAAAAGGGGTAAACAAGGTTCTTGGTTTTTTTTTCGATTCATTTGGTTCTCTTGGAGAAGAACAAACAATCCAAACCCAAAACTATGATGGATTTGTTCATGCCCCTTCAATCTGACATAATATGCCTTTTTCACATTTTTGTTGTCACTCTGGGCCGGGATTGTGAGTCGAACCCTTATTTATTTATTTATTCCATTTGAAATATATCGAAAAACCTAAACCAAGGGGATGCACCAGATATGGTATAATTTCATTGGCTTAGGTACATGGTTTGAGTGGAGGGGTATCTCTTCAATCAAAATCGACCAAGACTTGCATACTGGCCACATTCCTATTATAACTCAGGCAATTCAGATGAGACAAGCCATGGTATGAATGGAACCCTGAAATGCCTATTATTTCTTGATGGGGCATACTACAACGAGTTTATCAAAGTAGGAAATAAGTTGATATTTAAAAACCTAATGCAGGAATTTACAAAAAACCTGAAGCAAATAAATTAGTTCTATAAAGTAGTGACCATAAAGAATTCAGTGACACTTGAATGAACATAATAGAAACCTTGAATGAATATGGTTCTAAACCACTTTAGAACTTATCTTCATGTGCGAAGTGACCCAAAATTAAACAAAATGTTCAGTTGGGTATTCCTTCTCGTAGCCATTGTAATCATAGTACAATCTTTCCCCCTAGGTAATATCCTTTATCACAACAAGGAGAACCCTGGACTCACCATCGACATTGTATCTGACACAGTTCAAGTTCTACTTCTTTTTCTATTTCATGTATTCAAATATGGTCATCAATATAAGCATAGAAGAAAACAAACATATTTTGATAGAAGATGATAAGAAGCCTAAAAATTTTATGTGAAAAAAATAGAAAAAGACTAGCACACTAAAAGTTAACTTGCATTTCTTGTACTTTGATCAAAATAAAATATTCAAAGTAACATGAGTCAAATATTCCATGAAATAGTTTATCACTTATGTTGTGTGGTTGTTTATCCCATTGATAAAATGTGCTATGTTTCCACATTTATCAGAACAAATGACAAGATCCTTCGACAACTCTCTTGTAGAAAGAAAAGTCATCATACGGTCCCCATCAGCTTTTTGTCTCTTACGCAAATAATCAACACCCTCTGTATACTATGTGATAATGGTGAGGTCCTTTATATTGTTATTTTCCTCCTTTGTGAAACTACATAAGAAAAAATATAGCTTCTCAGATCAATGAAATCCTAAGATCGCAAATGTACTACAACATACATTTTAGACTAGCATGGAAAGGGAAGGAATTAGGAAATATTCCATACCCCTCACGAGGGTCGTGAACAACAAACAATGGAGGCCACTCTTCCCTTCTACACATTGCTTTAAAGAGTTCAAGGGAAGCCCTATCTTTCTTTGATTCCACATGTATACATAATTTAGAAAATGAATTAGCAACTATACAGCTAGAATAGATTTACATGTTATTTAATATATGAGGGACAACAAATTGGTTTGTACCATATATGGAAAACCCATTTCTAATATTTCCCTGGATTCTAACATTGACCTAGGTTTATTATCCCTAATAAACAGGATTCATTGTAATATATCTATGTTTAGAGCCAACTATAGTATATATGTGTTTGATGGTCTTGATGCCATCGAGAATACATAGATTGGATCTGCCAATGAGACTCTACCTGCATCCCATCCTTTTCCATCATAGATTTGTTAGCCGATCCTGGATCCATGCCAGGCCTATAGGTCAATTCATCACTAAACTTCACTCCAACAGAAGTAAGTGTTGTAGCAAGAGATCCCATCTGCTCCAATCTTCTACCTAGATCTTGGGTTGGTACAAATGGCAGCAACCTTCTCTTCTTTTTAGTGAGAATCGAGCTTGTGGTACGTCTCTTGGTTTTCCTGAATTCTGGATCCAGACGAAATTTTTTTTATGAATACAAACAATTGATTGTTAAGATTCTCAGGCAAAAAAATTCAGTAATGGGAAGATAAAAATTCAATTCAACATGTACATTTTCTAGGTTGAAAAATGAATATCAAAGGGAATCACAGGAATCCATGATCTTTGGGAAATTCAAGCCCTAATTAAATCTCATCCTTAACTCATATTGAATAAAACCCTTGACTAAATCTATCTTGCCAAATGTAAGAATGAATGAAGAATGTGCAATGTGTATTAAACCAAAATTAACCCAAATGAGCTTTACCATTACATGACATATCAATCACAGAATTTATTTGAATGCGAAAAAAGTCAATGATTTTAGTCTGCACCAAAGGAAATCATGTAGATTGCAAACAAAACTGATAGATAGTCGCACTATAATGGTAAATCCCCCAAATTTAAAAATAAAAATAAAAATAAAAAGCCCAAAAATGGCTCTAAAAGGATTGCCAATTCAAACCTTTCACTTTATCCTTGTGGGAACAATTGTCACAAAACTACTCCCCCACGGGCATTTTGACAACAATGGGGCAAAGGAAATACATGTGATAGCCCTTGTCACACTTATCACACAATAATATTTCCATAATATTGTTGACAAGTTGTGTTATCCTTTCCAAATGCTCATGTAAATTAATATCGTCCAATGCTTTGTAATGAAGAATGTTGTTCATTACTTTGTAATGTAGTTAAAGTGTAACTTCATGAGAATGAAATGACAATGTGGTGCATGGGGGGCATGGATGTTGCAAAATTTATGGCCGATTGTGTTTTGTGCACATAAACACAAATTCCATCTAATGTTGCATTGCTTACAACCTTAGTGCCTAGGAATAGACTATTGTGCCTCAGCCACAGAGATTTGAACTGGGTGTGGAACTTGCCAAATGCCCAAAAACATTCACAACTGGTTTATCTAACCTTTGTATGCCCCACTCCTATTTTTTTTTGGGAAATGGTTCTCCAGGAATTCCCACACTCATTCCCTCTTCTACTCCAATACAATGTTCTTGCAACCTTGATTATTCCTTTTACAATTTCAAGCCATCTTTGGAGTTGAAGAGATTGGATTATTAGACTAAGACTTGTCTAGATATATCTCTACATTGAAAATTGTATTCATGTCTTTTCAGGAGCAATGAAGGTACTCACACCATCATTTCTCTGATCATCGTACAACACTATGTCCTAGAATGTCTGAAAATGTGTAATAACTAGGGAATGAAATACTAAACGAAATGTACTTACAACTTTGGCATTTCTTGTAAGGTATCTTTTTCTCAAATCTCATGAGTTTCCTTTAAAATAGTAGTCAATCCTTTCAAATGTAGTCGGAGGCTGGAGTCTGTACTGATGATCAGTTTGTGGACTTACTTGCATAAAACTATGCATACGAGATATCTAATTTTCGTGGACAGGATTGGTTTGGCCCTTGGAATAGATAAATTGATGTTTGGTTCACTGATGAAGACTTCACACATCACAATGAAGAACATGAGCATTACAATTTGTAATGAAATTTCTTCTTGTAGAATATGGTGTGAAATAGAGGTTTTATGCACATGGAAGTGGCCAGGAGGCAATGCAGTGCAATATCTCTTTCCATTATTATGTGAATGTGAAAAATATACCAAAGTTATCCTCAACAAACTATGGTGAACTCTATCATTAATATATTGTTTGTAGGGGCATTAAAAGGTATCACTTTGGGTAAATCCTACCCTCTAAATTCCTGGCTTATCTTTGATAATGAAGTGGATAATATTGAGGAACCATTCTTACGGGATTTGGTGATGTAACTTGCAGTGCTGTTAAATGATAGTAGTGTTTGGACAAAGGTAGATACTTCCCACTTACTACATTATTTCCTGAAAAAGGAGTTTCAAAATGCATCTACTGTCAATACCTTTACAAATATTATACCACATATTTTCCAAATCCTTGTTCTTATGGTGTGGAAGAGAATTGGGAACTCAGAGGAAATCAATCAAGACTTTCTTTGGCAGAAGTGAATACAGGAAACATGCAAGAGGGCACATGCCAGTGGCTGCAAAGAGATCTTTCTGGACCACCCTTAATATTATGTCAAATGGAGCAGGAAGGTGAATCAAAACTTTTATTGACAAATCATTGTTACTTTGATTGGCTACTTGTATGAAATTGAGGAGATTTTCTATCAATTATTTGATCATGTTAAGGGTAAGCTATTGCTTATTTTTCTAGAAACTAGACATTGCCAACATAATATTTTTCTCTTGTATGTTGCATATGTAGAAGAATGGGTTCGTGTGGAAGTGTCCTATTTTCCTTTGAGTTCAGTTGGTGGGATGGAAACCTTAAGGATGACATCTGCAGTTGACACAAGTACACAAGAAAGAGATCTGCTATTGGCCTCCTTGGATACATTGTCAAGTAGAGATATAAGATGGGAACAAGCCAAAGAACTGAGTCTGGCTCAATTAATGGCAGTTAATATTGGGTATTGTTGGAAAGAATTTGGGGAAAATGAATGGTTTTTTGTACTTGCTCAACTGCACAAATGGCTAGAGTCAGTAGTTGGCCACATGGAGGAATTGGCAGAGGGCATTCATGATGTTGTGAAGAATATCAATGTTTCTACAAGAACAGAAGTTGATATTACAATAGAGCTATTAGAAAATGTAGTTAAGAGGTCCAGGGATTGTCCAATGGGTATGGACGAAACAACTATTTTCATTTTCTATCTTCTGTTTGGACTTCACAATCTAGATAAAGTGAAAACGACTAGTTCATTGAACTGCTTAAAGGATGTCAACTAGGAAAAAGCAGAAGCCCATGCTTTTGAAGAAATTCTTCAGATATTGTTTGCTACAGGTATAGTTGAATCAATTGCATCAAGATATTTTGTAGGAGAGGCCACTAAAGCTGTAATAGCACTATCACGGCATCATGATTTTCACTTATGGGAAAATGTTGTTACTGTGGTGCTTGGTGCTCCATCTTGAGAAAGGGACGCAGCAATGCCAAATGGACAAAAACATTCACAACTGGTTTAGCTAACCTTGGGATGTCCCACTCCTGTGGTGTTTGGGGAAATGGTTCTCGAGGCACTCCCACTCTCGTTCCCTCTTCTGCTCCAATATAATGCTCTTGCAACCTTGATTCTTCCTTTTACAATTTCAATCCATCTTTGGAGTTGAAGAGATTGGATTATTAGAGTAAGATTTGTCTAGATATAGCTCTAGATTGAAAATTGTAGACATGTGTTTTCAGGAGCAATGAAGGTACTCACACCATCATTTCTCTGGTCATCGTACATCACTGTGTCCTAGAATGTTTGAAAAATGAAAAATGTGTAATAGCTAGGAAATGAAATTCTAAAAGGAACGTACTTACAACTTTGGCATTTCCTGTAAGGTATCTTTTTCTCAAATATCATGAGTCTCCTTTAAAATAGCAATCAATCCTTTCGAAGGTTGTCGGAGGCTGGAGTCTGTACTGATGATCAATTTGTGGACTTACTTGCAGAAAAATATGCATACGAGATTTCTAATTTTCATGGACAAGATTGGTTTGGCCCTTGGAAAAGATAAATTTTTGTTTGGTTCATTGATGAAGACTTCACACATCACAATGGAGAACATGGGAATTACAGTTTGCAATGAAATTTCTTCTTGTAGAATATGGTGTGAAATAGAGGTTTTATAAACATGGAAGTGGCCAGGAGGCAATGCAGTGAAATATCTCTTGCCATTCTGATGTGAATGTACAAAAAGATAATGAAGTTATCCTCAAAAAATTATGGTGAACTCTATCATTAATGTATTGTTTGTAGGGGCATTAAAAGGTATCACTTTGGGTAAATCCTACCCTCTAAATTCCTGGCTTATCTTTGATAATGAAGTGGATAAGATTGAGCAACCATTGTTATGGGATTTGGTGATGTTACTTGCAGTGCTGTTAAATGATAGTAGTGCTTGGACAAAGGTAGATACTTTCCACTTACTACATTATTTCCTAAAAAAGGAGTTTCAAAATGCATCTACTGTCAATAGCTTTAGAAAGATTATACCACATATTTTCCAAATCCTTGTTCTAATGGTGTGGAAGAGAATTGGGAACTCAGAGAAAATCATTCAAGACTTTTCTTTGGAAGAAGTGAATACAGGAAACATGCAAGAGGGAACATGCCAGTGGCTGCAAAGAGATCTTTCTGGACCACCCTTAATATTATGTTAAATGGAGCAGGCAGGTGAATGGAAATTTTTATTGACAAATCATTGTTAATTTGAGGCTACTTGTATGAAATTGAGATTTTCTATCAGTTATTTTATCATGTTAAGGGTAATTTGTTGCTTGTTTTCTTGGAAATTAGACATTGCCAACGTAATATTTTTCTCATGTATTTTGCATATGTAGAAGAATGGGTTCGTGTGGCAGTGTCCTGTTTTCCTTTGAGTTCATTTGGTGCGATGGAAACCTTAAGGATGAGGTCCGTAGATGACACAAGTACACAATAAAGAGAACTGCTCTTGGCCTCCTTGGCTACATTGTCAAGTAGAGATATAAGATGGGAACAAGCCAACGAACTGAGTCTAGCTCAATTAATGGCAGTTAATATTGGGTATTGTTGGAAAGAATTTGGGGAAAATGAATGGATTTTTGTACTTGCTCAGTTGCGCAAATGGATAGAGTTAGTAGTTGGCCACATGCAAGAATTGGCAGAGGGAATTCATGATGTTGTGAAGAACATCAATGTTTCTACAAGAATAGAACTTGATATTACAATATATTTATTAGAAAATGAAATTAATAGGTCCAGGGAATGTCCAATGGATATGGCAGAAACAATTGTTTTCATTTTCTATCTTCTGTTTGGACTTCACAATCTATACATGGCCAAATGGCCAAAAACATTCACAATTAGTTTAGCTAACCTTGGGATGCCCCACTCGTGTGGTTTTTGGCGAAATGGTTCTCCAGGAACTCCCACTCTCGTTCCCTCTTTTGCTCCAATACAATGCTCTTGCAACGTTGATTCTTCCTTTTACAATTTCAAGCCATCTTTGGAGTTGACGAGATTAGATTATAAGACTAAGATTTGTCTATATATATCTCTACATTAAAAATTGTAGTCATGTCTTTTCAGGAACAATGAAGGTACTCACACCATCATTTATCTGATCATCATACATCACTGTGTCCTTGAATGTCTGAAAAATGTGTAATAGCTAGGCATCGAAATACTAAAAGGAACGTACTTACAACTTTGGCATTTCCTGTAAGGTATCTTTTTCTCAAATATCATGAGTTTCTTTTAAAACAACAGTCAATACTTTCAAATGTAGTTGGAGGCTGGAGTCTGTACTGATGATCAATTTGTGGACTTACTTGCAGAAAACTATGCATATGAGATTTCTAATTTTCGTGGACAGGATTGGTTTGGACCTTGGAAAAGATAAATTGTTGTTTGGTTCACTAATGAAGACTTCACACATCACAATGGAGAACATGAGCATTACAATTTGCAAAGAAATTTCTTCTTGTAGAATATGGTGTGAAATAGAGGCTTTATGCACATGGAAGTGGCCAGAAGGAAATGTAGTGCAATATCTCTTTCCATTCTTATGTGAATGTAAAAAAGATACCGAAGTTATCCTCAACAAATTATGGTGAACTCTATCATTAATATATTGTTTGTAGGGGCATTACAAGGTATCACTTTGGGTAAATCCTACCCTCTAAATTCCTGGATTATCTTTGATAATGAAGTGGATAAGATTGAGGAACCATTCTTACGGGATTTGGTGATGTTACTTGCAGTGCTGTTAAATGATAGTAGTGTTTGGACAAAGGCAGATAATTCCCGCTTACTACATTATTTCCTAAAAAGGGATTTTCAAAATGCATCTACTATCAATAGCTTTACAAAGATTATACCACATATTTTCCAAACCCTTGTTCTAATGGTGGTGAAGAGAATTGGGAACTTAGAGGAAATCAATGGCAAGACTTTTCTTTGGCAGAAGTGAATACAAGAAACATGAAAGAGGGCACATGTCAGTGGCTGCAAAGAGATATTTCTGGACCACCCTTAATCTTATGTCAAATGGATCAGGTAGGTGAGTTGAAACTTTTATTTACAAATCATTGTTAATTTGATTGGATACATGTATGAAATTGAGGAGATTTTCTATGAGTTATTTTATCATGTTAAGGGTAAGCTATTGCTTGTTTTCCTGGAAATTAGACATTGCCAACATAACATTTTTCTCTTTTATGTTGCATATGTATAAGAATGGGTTTGTGTGGCAGTGTCCTATTTTCCATTGAGTTTAGTTGGTGGGATGGAAACCTTAAGGATGACGTCTGTCGATGACACAAGTACACAAGAAAGAGAATTGCTCTTGGCCTCCTTGGCTACATTGTCAAGTAGAGATATAAGATGGGAACAAGCCAAAGAACTGAGTCTGGATCAATTAATGGCAGTTAATATTGGGTATTGTTGGAATGAATTTGGGGAAAATGAATGGGTTTTTGTACTTTCTCAGCTGCGCAAATGGCTAGAGTCAGTATTTGTCCACATGGAGGAATTGGCAGAGGGCATTCATGATGTTGTGAAGAATATCAATGTTTCTACAAGAACATAAGTTGATCTTACAATAGAGTTAATAGAAAATGCAGTTAATAGGTTCATGGAATGTCCAATGGATATAGCAGAAACAATTGTTTTCATTTTCTGTCTTCTGTTTGGACTTCACAATCTAGACAGAGTGCAAATGACCAGTTCGTTGAACTCCTTAAAGGATGTCATCTAGGAAAGAGAAGAAGCCCGTGCTTTTAAAGACATTCTTCGGATATTTTTTGGTACAGGTATAGCTGAATCAATTCCATCAAGCTCTTGTGTAGGAGAGGCCTTTGGAGCTGTAATAGAACTATCACGACAGCGTGATGTTCACTTCTGGGAAAATGTTTCTACTATTGTGCTTGGTGCTCCATATCGAGAAAGGGATGCATTAATGCATGCAGCTGATCTATGGGGACTAGGAAAAGGAGGAATAAATGCTTTGTATGCTATTCTATTTTCATTTCATCCTATTTCATCTTTCAACGATTTGCCTATAATTTTCTTTCAACTAATTCAATTCATCCTTTTGGAATCACAAATTTTTTTATCTCTCAATCAGAGGAAATCATTGCACAAAATGGAGAGATTGATCAAACTACACACATTGATTCATATTTAGAAGAACCATATTTTGTTAGGGATGAGCTTCATTGTGCTCTTCAGACACCACCATTGGAGCTTTTTGAAAGCCATTTAACTGCAAATAATCAGGTAATGCAAGCCTGATGTACCTTAACTGAAAATTTTACTTCAACACAAATTTGTTCAAGTTGGGTTTCAAATGTTACTTTTGATATGCAGTAGGTTTGTCATTTATGTCTCTCATGTGTATTATATTGTACATTTGTATGTCCAATATCTGTTAGCATGGTCATTTAGCTTTACTCATATTCAAGCAGTGCCTTCTCTATAAACACTAAGGAAACGAATGGTACAATATGTACAAGATTTTGGTAGTCCTTCAACATTGTTGGATTTCCTATTTCAACACATACCATTAAAGAAAATCTCATCACATGGTCTAAAGAAGAAAGGTAGTGCAGCTGTAATTGAAGCAACCAATGCTGCATCTACTGCAAGAGAATCAAATATGAAAAACTCATTATCTGTTTTTGTGGATGAGTTATGGCCAACAGGGATAGAGGAAATGGCTACACTTGCTGGTGCAGTTTATGGACTGATGCTTCATGTTCTACCAACATATGTTCATGATGGGTTCACTAGTTTACATGATCTATTTTCAGTATTTTCTATCGAGGCATTCACCACAACATGATGCAGCCCTCAACTTCATATTGATGAGTTCTCTCAGGTATGGTGATTTATTTAATGTTTGGTGAACACACTTTTTTTAATCAAAAAATAGATATCGTTAATTTCAAAAACATTTTACATATACTGCAAGGCTATGGTTTCAATAAAACAATTGAGCTGCCACTGTAAGTTCCTTGTGACATTTTAAAAGAGTAACAAACTATCGTTCTGATTACATAAACATGAGGCTATTCCCAGTGTAGTTACTTAGATTTCTGGATCACTGGAATGCCACTCTTTTAGAGGATAAATCTTACTTGCCCTTGGAAGTTTCTCTTTATCAAGTATATCTATAATTTCATTAGGAAGACTCCTAAAAATAAACCTGAAACAGATAGGGACATCACAGACTGACATATTCAATCCAGGATGTTTATCTAATGAAGCAAGTCAAGGAAATACTGGGAGTTGTAGAGCCGGAAGTGTATTGTTTCTTTCAGCTTGGAGAAAAAGGTAACATTCTAATTCTTCCATAATTTTTTCAGGAAATCCATGAATGGGAGGTATTAAGTGTGCACTTAGAGGCTACAACCATGAAACTCAACATATTAAATAGTAAAATTTTATTTTTATTATTTATTAGGTCATTTCAGGGTCCAAGAGCACAAATAATGTAAGGAAAAATTATTGTCAAAAAGTATGCCATATAGACAAACCATTTACTCATTTCAAATGACATCCAATTAAAGGAAACTACAAAGGAAGTATCAAACAATACATGCCTATTTTGATTGCTTCTCTAATGACTTAATACTCATGGAGCCTAGAAAATATGTAGAAATTTGAAAATCAATAATGCACTTGTCAACCAGAGGAAACACCATACTAACATAAGAATGGGGTTTGAGAATACCCACTAATAATCTGGCAGAACAATATGCTTTGTCCATGGGCATAGATTTTATTGTCTCCCTCAAAACTCAGAACATCTTACTTGTTGGGGACTCCCTCCTTGCCATCACACAAACCAAAAAAATAATTTGTCATCACACAAGCAGAAACTATAAATTGTGTGAGAAGAAGAAATACTAAATTGTGTGAGAAGCATAAAATCTATTTCATCATCAATTTATCTTCCATATAGGTCAGTGATTTATGCCTGCTTAGGGACACCACTCTCATTAAAATGGAATAAACTCAACTAGTATAGACCGTGCTTAGCTTGTTGAACTTAGATCCCAGAATAGATACTTTGCTTGCCACAGTAGAACTCTGTATGTATTCCAATAATCAATGCAAACTCAAAACTTCGATAGTTTCAAGCAGTGGAATAAGTATATCAATAATATTTAGACTGATCAAGAACTAGTTGTATGAAAAAGTGAAAGGGTGAAAGTGCTTTGCAAGTGCACATTCACATAGTAATACTCCAAGGAATCTAAGGACAAATTCAATTGAGAAAATAGTATCCATAAATATACAACAATGAATATATTAAATGTTACTTAGCAAATCTAAATTGTTGCAAAGTATGTTTACTACTATGAAAACAATGTGTGGAAAATATACAATACCAATTGATATATGATAGAAATGTAACCCCAATCCTTAAATGATTACCAATATGTGACAAATTAATCAAGCACCAATTGTTATCAACTTCTAAACACTTACAATCCACTATGACAGAGTTGTGACACTTTTTATGAGAAATGCAATCTCCAGTAGTAACCACAGTATGTCAATAAAAACTATTATTTGTATCTTACATAAAAATTGTGATAAACAAGTGAAAGTATGAATAAGAGTGTTGTGGACTTATTTATTTGTGGACTATGAGTAACTTGTAGGACATCGACAATATGTGTTGCTAGATGCTTATTGAAATCTGAGACAAGACTATCCCAATGTTAGGATTTATGACCAAAATGTAACTAACCTTCAAGGCCTGCTAATTACATGTTATAATAGCTATGACCGAGGTGCATCATGGTCATCCTAAATATGAGTTTATGTAGGGTCCCATCAGGGATATGTTGCTTGTTAAATTCAGACTGAAGGGTATGGGACTATTTTAAATAGTTACAAGAACAATGGGGGTCTGAGATTTAGTTCATATAGAATTAGGAGGGGGTTTAGGAAGCATATTTATGACTATCCTAAATAGACAACAGCCAAAAAATGGAGGAATGTTGGGTGTTTTTAGAGGAGGGACAAGAAATTTAGGATGAGGTTTGGGTAAAGGTCCAAGTCTAGATAGTGAAAGGGGAAGGCATCAAGTTAGAATGAGACTTTTATTTCTCTGATCTAGACTATTAGCGATCCTTTCTCATAGGCTGAGGTATGGACAAGGACAAAGAAAAGGGTCAAAGGGATTTTAGTTTATGAATTAGTAACTAGGGCTTAGTATCTAGGTTATTCAGGGCTGTTAGGAAATAAATGTTTCCTTGACATGCCTAAGGGTAGGACAGAGGATAGGGTTTAGTTTTGGGAACTAGGGTTGTGTAAGGGTATGTCCTAAGGTTTGTAGCTAAGCTGCAAGTTAAGCAGTCACTTAGGGTAGGCTAGGGATTAGTATAGGGAAGAGGGTTGAGACTATTGGGTGAATTAGGTTATAGTTTAAGTTTGTATCAAGACTCTATGGGATATATAATATCCCCAAGAAATAGGTCACAAGGAACAACAAAAGTCCTTAGGAAAAGTGTATATATACCTTGATTGTATAGTGTATCCCTATCTAGCAACTCCATATTAATAGATATTATGATCAATCAAATTAAAGCACCTTTTGTGCCCTTGAAAGGAAATTTACCCGTCATAAGGAATTTCCTGGAAAGACAAAATCTCATATTCTGTTTTCACGGTGATACCATGCATTCATATATTACTATAGAAAATGCTTCAAAGGCATGCATTGTTGTCAATCACAAAATCAATTACAAGTAAAAAAAAAATACCATTCTCACATAATATCGGGTCGTGTATATATTTATCTCTATGGATATATATTTTTATCTCGTACCAATGATAAAAAGGAATAGAAATGAAAATGTTGAAAAAATGAACATTATAAATGTAAAATTACTGTGGAAACTCATCCTATATCAACATTACAAGGATTACCTGCATGTTGTAGCCTTGAAATTGGCCACCACGTACAAACTTTGGTTGAGAATTATGTAGTTAGGTTTTCTCATGCTGCAAGAGTGGATGGATGTTTAATGGGACCAAAACAGGCATGGGTAAATTTCCCAAGGGGATTTTTCCCCAGCTTCGGCACTAACTTATAAATTAGAAAAAAGAATTACCTACAAGTCAGATTGTTTGAACTTTGTACACTATATTCCTTGCTTACATCAAATATCAAATCTGGCATTTCCTCGATGTCTTCCAGAACAGTATGCTCAGGTGAAACAACTGAATGTGTCTGATTACTCTCATCTAACAAAGATTCTTGGGTTCCTCTCATTGCTGCCCCTACAATAGCCTCCTGGGCACCTTTTCCTGACACTCCACTTAATTCCTCCACAGCAACACAGTCCTCATAAGGCTCAATGAATTGTTCCTCCACATTTTCTTTCTTATTTTCATGTAATAAAAAATCTCGCATCCCTTGAATCTAAGTGTGTTTAAAATCTTTTCTCTCTTGACGAGAACATACATCCAAGGTGGCATTGTCCAAGTGATTGGCAATATTGTAGTTCTTTCCATTTTGCTTGCTCCTTTTTTATCTAATTAACTTTTCCCCTTCTCTTTTTAATAATTTTGGTTTTTTAGTGATTATCAATTACTGAAGCTTCAGTAAAGCACACCAACTTATAATATTATATAGCCTCGGTAACAATATAAAAAATGTTCATGGACACATCTGTAGAGACATCTTTCCTCTCTTGTAGAGGATACACACACTTGACCACCTACTTGCATAAACATGTATGCATACATAACAATTTTTCTCTCTCTTTTTGTATAGTTTAATGTTATATGTTGATTAAATGAGTGAGATAATGATGCTTGAAGATCAATACATGTCTAAATCTTGTTCCCTAAAAGTGCTAGGTTGAATGGGGAATTAAACCATAGTTTAGAATTTGATGATTATGTGACCTATCCATGATTCTATTTTTGTAAAATGCTTAACCTATAAAAGTTTAGACTTTTGAAACATGTTTTGTTGGAAAAAAATTATGGTAAAAATTCATGTGCCTTGGACAGAAAAATAGCTAGATTATGAGATGCATGCATGGTATGGCATTGGAAAAAGTTTTATTTCATGGCTAAATTCATTTAAGAAACAAATCAATCTATTATGCATAAAAGTGATAGTAATGTATTCCAGACACTTTTGATTTGTAGCTATCAGTCTTCAATTACTACAATTAGTATTTTAAAGTTAGTGAATATTAGAGAGATTTAAATACACACACCCTGGTGTTATTGGTTCCAACTCCCAAGTCCTTCACATAATTATAAATTTATCTATAGGTTGCACAAGTGCATTGAAGTCATCCTGGTCAATGAACTCATTAGAATCCTGAGCACTATAAACAAGGAGAGGAGTTCCACAACTTGAAATGCAAACATATTATTTTAGAAGACTTTTGTGATATTTATACAGGTTGAAATCTTTGCTTTGTTAGTATTTGTGGTCTGACATGACATGATAAATTTACATTAAAAGCATTTGTATTATTTTAAGGTTATAAGAAAGTTTGTTATAATGGATGTGTGCAGATTGATTTAAGAAGGGCTAATAACTGCGAAATTATGTTTACCAAGGTCAAAATTCCATTACCGGATGTAATGGTAAGCGATTTAACACTATGATGGAATACATGTTGAAATTATGTTTATTTAAGGTTTGATAGTGGGTAGATTGTAATTTGGTAATTGTTTTATAGCTAACAATGTCAACTGAATCTTAACTTGGAAATCTTCTCTATGATTATAATAAATATTTTTTTTACCAGTTGACTATTGGCAGCATAAGAATGTAACTTGTAATATTAGCAAAAGATTAGAAATTTCTTTTTGTCCTTGATATTTCATACCTTAATTTGCATGTTTGTTTTTTCCATGTTAGCATTATTTTCTTTCATACTTGCATGATCTCTGGGCACCTTGAATTCATAAGTTGTCAACGTCAATGTATTTTAATTTTTTGCTCGACCTGAGAGGGGAATGTTTAAATGTCTTATTTGTTTGAATAGGAAATTTCCATCTAGTAGTTCCTTACTGTGAATGTAGTTTGTCAGGCTGCTATTTTCTAAGTTCTATTCCACTATTTTATTTTTATGATTTTGCAGTTCTGAATTCCAAGTAGGTTATATGAATGAGTTTACTTGGAAAAAATGTAAGGGTTAAATCCATAAAGCAATATGCAACTCTTTTCCCTTTCTATTTTGCTGATTATCTTTCTTTTTTGTGTTGTGGTTGTAGAGTGCAGTACTGGCTTTGGATGACATAGCTTTAGATATTGATTAGGTAGAAAACCTCATAAAATTTTGCCCCATAAAAGAAGGAATGGATCTCCTCAAGGTAGGCACCATTCAGAAAAGTTGTTGCAAGAATCCTTTTATTTTATGGTATGTTGCGTGTCTCACCATTAGATACGTGGATGCCTCTGTATCTTATACTTTTTACAATTAAATATCTGACTTCCGGGCTTCTGTACTTAATCCTATAAAGGAGCAACAACAAATAATCCTTTTTTCTGCAGTTTGCCATAATATTTTCCATTTGATTCCTGATTTACTCTTTGTTTTATTGACTTTACTTGGATTACAATTATAGGGATATAATGGAGAGAGAGAGAATCTGGGAAAATGTGAGTAGGTTTGGACATCTCTTTACTTTTGAAAATATATTATTCTTAAAGTTGATCAAGGAAAGTGCTTGCTTTTGCTTGTATCAGAGGTTAAGAAATTTATCAGCATTGGTGGTGGTGTTGCTGTAATAACAAATTATAATGCATGCTATAGATTTGCTATTATCTTCCAATTTGGGCTTAGTGATTGCTTAAATACTGTTATTTCCTGAAAGGCATAAAGGTTATTTTGATGCTAGATAGCATGCACTTGGAGATGGCTCTGTTTCAGGGGATCCCATGGTCCATGTCCATGTCACCTGTGAAATCAGGAGCTTTTATGCTTTTTCACATATTTGAAGGCATATCATCCTTTGGAGGAGTGATGGGATTTTGAAGACAGTTATGGGGTAGGTCACACATTACCTGAGTCATTGGCTACATATTTGGAGGATTTCTAGTCTAGAGGATGTCCTAATACTATCTTCACACCTCAAAACAGGGAGAGTATGAAGAGTGCCCTTCTTGAATAAGTGATATGTGGGACCAAGCCACATTCCTTGCATGAAAAAAGGTAAGAGATGGTTAATAGTTGAATTTAGGAGCGCTAGCTTTGAGGAAAAGGAATGTGGACTCTAATCACTATTTTGCATATGTAACTAGGCAAGAAGACCCTATTTTGAGGATATTATAAGGGGTTTTATGCCTTTTTCTATGGAAAAGGGGTCAAAGCGCACCTACCTAGATGAGCACCCTACTTTGAAGGAAGTCCCACTTGTATTTTCCCTTGATGATCCATCTTCCTCACTTTGATCCACTCTCTAGCTCTGTTCTTAACCCTCACTGTCACTATCTCCATCAGAGAATCTAATCACAAGGTTATCATATTTCTCCTGTTGCAGGAGATCTAATAGAAGGATGTAGATCTTGTAAACTAGATAAGAAGACATCATTTTCCTTACAGCCACATAATGGAACTAATAGTGCACTAGAAACTTGTAGTTTTGTCCCATTTCTGTCGAACAAATTATTTGTGGAAATAAAATTCCCAGATGAGAGTGGGTGTGGTGGCGGCTGCTTTCTCTTCATCTTCTTGTTGGGCATGGAAGCCATAGTCCTTGCTCTGAGTTCTTCAATGTCCATAGTGCCGAAGTTGACTTCTGCACTGAATTTCTTTGACTTGGCAAGTAAAAAACGTAATTGGGGAGGTCAAACCCTCTCTTACTCTTATCGTCTGCTCTGCCCTGCCTCTATCCTCCTGCAGAAACATACCCTATGTTATAATGCTCTACTAATGGTATGTTTTGAAAAATTCTTCATGAACCTTGAACTTTGTACTTGTAAATATAACTTCACACCAAAATATGAGACCCAGGTCTTAGTGAGGCTCTTATATTCCACTGAAGAAGCAACGCATCCCACATGGGGAGTCAGAGTGGAAGGTGTAAACATGCCATAGGGCCTGAAGGGAATTGGAACTTAAAACTAATTCATAATCAGATAATCAAGGCAGGGCACTTTCACATTCCACTCAAGCAGGATAGAGACATGCTTTATTACCCTTATGAAGAAATAGTTTCTTGTAGGCAGTTCAAATGGGGAATATGAACCTCATCATGATTTTCTCTATCCTTTGCTTCATCATAAATGTGCATTTCATGGTCAAGTAAATTCCTTAATTTTGAAAGTCATAAATCTTGATAAGAATATGCCTTTATGTAATTGTGCATTATAAGAACACTGTAGAATACCAGTCTCTCCAACCTTTTCGATAAGTTTAGTCAATATCAAAAGCTTATTAGAATCTAAATTTTAGTGTAGTCTTATTTTAGGTGACCATACATTCTAAGGAAAGTTTAGTTCTTATCAATGGTTATTTCTCTCTGTGAACTATTGTCCAATCATCATGGAAGCTGTTTCAGATCCTGTACATTTCTACACAGAACTGATATATATTTTGTTATACCTAATAGTTTGCAAGTTTTTCAAGTTTAATTCATGCTTAACCAGTTGTCCTGGCTTTCAAATAACTGGTATCATCACCTAGAAGCCAAATATACAACCCTTTAAAGGTTTCTCTAAAGACGCAACGTTGTAGGAGCATGGTATTTCTCTTTATTGGGCTTCGAAATCCTTTCAGGAAGGACTCTTCTTTGGACTATGAGAATGATAGTGATGAAGAATGGGAAGAGGTACTCATCACTAAATCTCTTTGGTAAGAGTATTTGTAGTATTTTTATTAGCTTTAGTTACAGGGTAAATTGTACATAGCTCTCAAGAATTAGTTTATCATAAATACTAGTTACTAGTAAGTTGTAATAGTAATAATTATGTAGTTTGTAGATTGATATCTATCATAAATTTGTTTGAATATCATCATTTTCAAGTAATAACAACTTCTTAAAGGGTGCTAGCTCAATGGTAGAGCACTTGCCTAATTATAGGAAGGGGGTTGGTGGTTCGATTCCTCCGTGCCCTATCATAAATTTGTGACTACAAAAATGACTAAATTCGCATATATACGACTATTAGTAGCTAATTTTCTGTATCGTAGTCGTATTTATCTTAGTCATTAATATGTTAACATATAGTAGTTTATTTAGTTGTATATTTGGTCATTAATGGTTGCAATCAGTGACTAAATCAGCGACTAAATCAATGACTCACTCAGTGACTAAATCAATGACTAAATCCGTGACTAAATCATTGACTAAATTATTGACTGTCAATGACTAAATCAACGACTAAATCATTGACTATCAATGACTAAATCAATGACTACTAAGTCAACCTATTAATGACTAGTGAAATATGATTAGCTATAAGATAGTGGAAATTTGCTACTATTAGTCACCGACTCAAAAATAGTCATTTATAGCCTGATTTTAGTCATTTTTTAAGCCATTAATTTCACATTTTCTACTAGTGTGACCAAGAGGAATAAGGAGTTGCACAATTTTATCCTAGAGATGAGAGGGATGTATGCCATACTGAAAAGGAGAAATCTAAGATACATGTAGGACAACACCAAGCTGTATAGGATGATCAGGCTTCTGAGGCTGTAGGTGAAGAATTTAAGATCAAACCTTAGCTCTTAGACTCACTTTGCACTAGAAACTGTAGCTGAAGCATCAGTAAGCCTTCAAAATATAGAGGCAATCCAGGATGCTGCTGATTTTCCAAACATTGGGAAAGCTGAAGAAGTGTCAAAAGATCAATAGAAAAACTAAAAAGGATGAAGTGGGGAGGTGAATGACAAATTTTGCAAAAAACATGGTGTTTGGTGGCTTAGGTGGATGTAGAAGTAGTTCATTAGCCACCGAAAGCAGAGCTTTCAATAGCTAACAGACCCGAAATTTTGACTCCTTAACCACTGAAAGCAGAAATAGGCACAGAAAACAATTTTTGCATAAAGGACCAGTTTTGGTAAATATACCTAGCCTAGGGAGGAAGTGTAAAGTTGGAGGTTGCTGAAATACGCCATCAGAGGAGGTCTATTCTAGTTTTGAGGATACATGAAAGAGGAAAGGGTGACAAACCCTACTTGTTTTAGCAAACAATGACTTATCTAGTAGAGAACCAGTTACAGCTTTATCCCTAGTACTCATTGCAGTCATCAAAAGGTTCAAACACCGAACGAGTTTTACAGTTAGATAGACTAGTAGTTAAGTTAAGGTTTTTTGACCTAATTCTGTAAAAAAAAAATATTTTGTCTATTTTTATGAAATGAGACCCAATTTTTCAAGATATGAATACTTTTGTAAAGGCTATAAAGCCTAATAATTATGTTATAGAAAGGGTTCAACTTTGGGGACCTATAGACCATTACTATTATCAAGATTCTCATATTGCTCATGACCTAATATAAGCTCTTTTGCTATCATATGTTCAGCTTCCATTTTTTTTTGTTCTGTGCTTATGCTTGAATGTGTTATTTAAGTTTATTCATGTTATTTAATGTCTGATAGCTGTCATCCTATCTGTATATTGACGATTTGAATTGAAAGCACCTTCCTTGTTATGATTATCCATTTATATATAACTGTCTTATGTATGAATATGCCAACATGATAAGTTCTCCATCCTTTCACCCTATTATCAAACCTCTAAACAGTGGTACTTAGAAGCCTTATCCTGGATTGATTTTCATGCATGTCTTGAGAGTGTGAGGTCCTATAAGTCACTTGACTTGATCTAGTTAGAAAAACCATAAAAACCATTAGAGGAAATTTCAACTCAAAATGGACCTCCTAAAAAATATTAATAAAATAATAGTTAAAATAATAAAATAATATTTATTAATTTTGGAGGAAGAAAAGAAACAAACTACTTTTTGTTTGTATTTTCAACATATCTCCCCATGTTTTTACTCAAATTTCGATCAATAGAGATCGATGGATGCAGAATAAAATTCCGCATTCAACGAGTACCCACTCGACATACTTTTGACGGACCCGACTACACCAAAAACAAGAAATACCTGGAAAAAAAACGTGATGATGATGTCATCATCACGTTTTTTCAGGTATTTCATTTTGTGGGGTAGTGGAGTCTGTCAAAAGTATGTAGAGTGGGTACTCATTGAGTGTGGAATTAAATTCCGTATCCATCGAGCTCTCCCAATCGAAATCTGAGTAAAAACATGGGGAGATATGTTGAAAATACAAACAAAAAAAATAGTTTTTTTTATGATACGTATCCCCAAATTTATATTAAAAAAGTGTTTAAGACCTATACAATATTTCAAATTTAAAGCAATTTCATTGGCTAACACATGATGACATGGAATTTGAATTAGAGTTAAAAGGCCCATTTTGAGTTGAAATTTCCTCTAATGATTTAAGTTACCAGGAATCCTCAAGCTGCAACCTAGAGGAGTTTCCTTGAGTGATAACAATGCCTTTAAGGTACACACATCTAGTGAAAAAATAGGTAACTAGGGATCTTCCTCAAGTCAAAACTGATTTTTGTGTGAATGAGAGGATATATAGAATTGCATCGTCATCATTACATGCTTTGGGGTTGTTTTGCATGGATGGCATAAAGGTCGGTTACAGAAGATGTACATAATTGATGGAGTATGTTGGACCCTCTTATAACTACAATGATTGGATGCTCTTGGTCCAATATACATGAAGTATGCATAGATATGGGTTGTCAACAAATTATTTACAACTGAAAGACAAAGATCAAAATAAAGCAGAAACCTTGTACAATGGTAGAAGGCCAAAGACATCTGGGAATATTGTGGGCTTTATAAACAATACACAATTAGGGTTTACATTTAAGCAACCCAACTACATATTTGAGGGGCGTGAAGGAAACTGTGTCTTTGTATGATCCATTAAATCAATAGTTGTTGGGGAAGAGTTGCTTATTAATTACAATTTGAATCAAGTAGATACAAACACAGTTAGTGTGGATGTGGTACATACAACAATTTACCCAACATTTTTTTAATTATTTTAACATCTTTAGGATTTTTCGTTAGCAAATAATTATAATTTTTGGTTAAATTTCCTATGTTGACTTCGAAGGGAGATGATCAGGGGTGCATCACCTCAGCAACTGGTGAGAGGAGTACACTATCCTCGAGGCAACATGTATACGTCAAAATGTTGTGTTATTAAAAAAATTTAGTGAGTATTTTGGTTTCGTTAAGTAATTTTTAGTATGTTTTTAATGTAGGGTTTTGTCAAGGGAACCTCCCTCACAATAGATGTTACTAGACCTTCCTCGAGGCGACTAGTATACATCGATTCCATTGTAAAAATTTAATATGTACAAACAGTTATGTTGTTATGTTTTTTCGATAGTATATTCATTTGGTTTATATAATCTTGTCTATATTTCATGCAGAGTGTTGATCGGGGAATCCACTCGGCTGTTGATCAGACAACTATAGCCTCAAGGAAACAAGTAAACATGAATGTAATTATACAATTTAAATACTTAAAAATTGTACACATATATAAAATGTAGCATAATGTTTATTTTGTTATGTATTTTTTCTTTATATAATTGCGTTCATTATGATAATGTTGTCTAATTTGTTTGCAGGTGGATGATCAAGGAAAGTCCCCAGCTGTTGATCAGTACACACTGTCATATAGGCATTAAGTAAACCTATATGTAATTCTAGGAATTTATCATTATAGATAATTTATGTTAATATAATTTTTTTGCTCAGACTATTGCTTTAACAATTAAGTAATGTTTTATATACTTTTGTTGCAGACAAATGATTCAGTTTATGAAACAACAACACAACAGTCCATATATTTTGATGTCAAGGATTTTTTGAATGATGCTAACATTGGTTCTTCTATAGACCCGGTGAAGGTGCTAGAGAATACCTTGAAAAACATTCATGTGGATATGCTTCGTCTGGCATTGATAATTCCGCAGATAGACGAGATCAAAGAAAAGGTTAAAGTGTCGATCCAAATATCTCAGGACTTGAAAGTAAGTTGTAGAATCATAATATCAATTCATTTAGAACTTTATAATTTTTAATTTTATATGGCAGTGAACATATAATTGAATGGTTTGTATTTACAGGAAATCATGCGACCACACACCAGTGGTGAAAGCAACGTTAGGCCCAATGAGAAAACAACTCAACATACACCACATACTGCACCTGTGTTGTCGACTAAACAATCAAAAACATGTTCTGCAACACCCACGAGTCTAGTAGAGGGTGAAGTCGATGCTAACTGATGCACATCAGATCGTGTAGAACAAGGGGTGGAGGCAGGGTCTGAAACTAATGCTAATGTTGAAGTAACACTTCCTGTATCTTCCCATGTCACTAGCATGGTCTCAATAGAGACAACATTTTTGGTCAATGAAGAACTTGTTCCAATAAATATAGAGAATATTCCAGGTAATTATAGATTGTTCAATTTAGTTTTTATAATTTGTTTCTAATATATCGATAATTTTTTTTTAAACTAATGATGGCATGATTGTTTTGTGGGAAATGATGTATTTTATAAAAATATAAATGATTTGAATATGGAGATATTTGGGCCCACCATCTGCACAAGGTGGGATAGGAAAACAAAAGATTTAAAGGATGAGCTGACTAATCGGTTGGTTGGCCTGTACGAAAAAGATACATTCAATACAATGAAGGTCCTAAAGAAGGCTGGAAAACATATGAATATTTTCTGAGACCAATATAGGGTTCATCTATAAAAGAACCCCAGGTATGAGCGCCATCTAATGATTCCATCAAGGGAGTGGAAAGACCTAGTGGAATATGGAAAAAAGAGGGCTCTGAGAAAAGCAAGAAAGATACCATCAAGCACAGGGAGGTATGCAATACATTCCACAATGTAATGGTAAGCCTTATTATTATTAATTTTTATATCAAATTTGGAACATCGACTAATGTAATTCAACACTTGATTAGGTTGTCAGACACATCAGAGGCCACAAAGGCAAGACTGGATAAAATTTGTCAACACAATCTTGGGCCTAGTGGCTATTTGAATTTGGAGGCACGATTTGTAAGTATCGAATACACGATACTACATCCAAACAATAAATAGAAAATTATTTTTGTTTTATTCCAGTGCAAAATGTAAAATTAATGACGTTATGTGAATATGTAGGCCAACTGATTCAAAGAAGTTCCCACTCAATAAGACTTGAAGCTTGGCTTCGAATACGGCATTGAAGCTATTGTTGAATGCCGAAAAATCTTGTCTGGGCATACATGGTCTTCTGGAGATCCATATGGTGCACAGGTATATAAAAACTATATAGTTTAATGAAAATTTATTAATTGTCATGCAATCTATTTTTTATAAAAAATTTACATAAAATATTTACTCTATTTTGAGATGGAATACAATGATCCCATTAATTTCAATGATGTACACCAACCAGTCAAATATCATCCTTTGATTCCTGGTAATTAATTTATTATTATGCTAATGTTTTGTATAGATAATTCTAGATGGTGAACATTAATTGTACTTCTCCATATTTCAACTATAGAGCATGCAGATGGTCACACTGTACAGGTTGAGCCTAGACAGGATAATGAAGAACATGATGTGCCCACACGAGCTAAAAAAGCACATTTGTAATGTTTTTTTTAATGAAATACTTGTACTTATAAAAACATAAATAAATTAATGCAACATTTTCACATTATTGCAGCAATTCTGATCCCCTTGCCATAAGATACACATGGTGAGCAATCTACTAGGGAGACTAAACAACAAATTCCTGAAGATGCGCTTCTTGCTCATTTTGTAAAGAAAATAAAAGTAAAAAAGAAGTGACTGGAGAAATTTTCAGTAATTCTTTTTCATAAAAAATGTTGTGCATGTTTTTTTTCAGCTATTTAATGAATGGATGGTTTAATGAATGCTTTAATGAATGGTTTTATCGACTATTGACTGAATGAATGCTTTAATGAATGGTTTTATTGACTATTGATTGAATGAATGGTTTAATGATTTTTTCAGTTATTGAATGAATAATTTTGCACTAAATTTTTACTTGCAAGTAGATGCATTAGGTCTGGGGAATTGAGAGTGATGTGAGGGGGGCGGGGGGTGGCAGGGGGGCATAAGAGCTTCCACCTTCACGTGGTTGGTCCTGTTTAGTAGAAAGTTATAAATCATTCTCGAAACATAGAAGATATCAATGAATGGTAAGGAATTATACATTAAAAACAGCTATTTCTATAATTGTAGTGTTTAAATTTTACTATTCGTATTTGAATCATCCATTGGAACTTGTTACAGATAGGCTTGGGAAACATTTTCATATTTTAGAGGCAAAATTGCCATTTTGATGTGATTGATAGCCTTATATACATAGTGTTGTGGTTCTCCATGTTTCCTCAGGTGATCTCTTATTACCAATTATTTTACTTGAATATTATTTTAATTTACATTGTTAAATTAAAAATGTTCATCAACCGTAAAATGTTCATTATTATTGTTGTTTTTATTCATTGAGACAAACTACTCAAACTGTATTTTTTAGCTTTGTTTTCTTATTTTCATAAGCATGCAAATATTTATTTGATGGGTCTTAACATGACATTATTGCACCAGAGAAATATTTGTATTATGTTGAAAGATGTTTTGAAAGGTAAAGCAAAAGAAGACAATTCCAAGCTCCACAAATCAAGGTAAGTTGTGCCAAAAAAATATAATTAGTATCACCAACATAGCTTTGTTGCATGTACATTTTCCAAAAATACTCCTGGGGAAAATATGATTGATCTTTCCTTCCTCACATTTTATTCATCAATCAAAACTCAAAGAATCCAGTTGCTAAGTTCACAAGGATATTATTTGCAAATCCTTTTATTTAGTGAAAGTGAAAAACAACAAAAATTTCTTGGAGATATAATTAAGCAAGCATTCCATGATAACCAAATTCAATATCTTATTACTCACCTTTTTAGCCTTTTCCAGTATGCCATTAGAACCCCCACTAGAGTATATCAATGGTACTCCAAAGTCAAAATATGTTTCCAAACAATCATATCTCTTCCTAGTTCTAGATGCATTAGACGAATTGCAAGTGTTATTTTTTATGTCCCCTCGAGGTGAATATGTAGTTGTTCTATAATTTAGTTTGTTACCTTGATTCAAGTGCTTGGTTTGGAATGTTGATGAGATGAAACTAAAAGTAAAGTCATAATCAAACAGAAATCATAGTAGAAATAAATATTGTTTTAATGTATAATTACATATTTGAGCACTTTGCAGTGTTGATCAATCATATGAATCAATATCAAATGCTTGTATGTTTGTCTTTGTATGTCTTTTGCATATACAGGGTGAGAAGAGGTATCTCACAATAGGTACAATACTCGAGGATCTCACCATTGTTTTTCATTGAAGGATAAATTTTTTGAAACAACATAGAAGAATAAAATGCACTATTGTGTTAAGTTTCATATGTAGAGCAATTATGTCATTATAACAATAAAAATGTAACAAAACACAACTTGGTTAATCACATTCATATTATACAGTAGACCATAGGTGACTGAATGTTGGCACTCTCTTATCTGGAAATGATCTATGTTGTATTTGTTTTGATTCCACTCATGAGTTTTTTGTCACCAGAAAGGAATATGAACTCCACTAGAAGACTCAACCTCACAAATATGATTGTACAGACCCTCTAAGAATCATCCTAACTCCTCCAAATTTGGAAACCCTCTTATGGATAACTCACCCTCCACAACAAACAATCTCCATACAATTGTACGTACTCTCCACAACTAGAATAAATGGCAGTATCTTAGTCAAGGGAAGTTGTTCTCCTCCATCATTAACAATAGTAAATACACATTTAAAATGATGCATGAAAATCTGAATTTCAAATTCAACAGTCTTTTTTTTTTTCAAAAGCTTTCCATTTATTTTTTTTATAAATTTTAATAGAGTCATTAGTTTTTTGATAGCATTTGTCATTGGATATCCATCCAATCCGATGATTTTGCTACACTTCCAATGCATTAATCGTCAGATTTCTGAGAGGGAGGAAACCAACAACGTCAAATTTAAGACCTTTATTTGGTGAAGGAGGTCATCAGATATACATTAAATCCAACGACTATGGTACACTTCTGACACCTATAGTTGTCTCAAATCCAAAAAAAAGAAAGGGGAACATGTCGTTATTTCAACGGCGTTGAAGTGGAATTTGGTGTAGGATATCCATAAAATCTGACGCAGCTACTCGTCGCATATCCGAAAAAAAGGAGGGGAAACACGTCGATAGTTCGACTGAGTGGAAGTGGCATGCGTGTCGGATTTGCGATGACTATTGATCAGAAATATGATGAGTAATTTTGACTTCAGAAATTGATGCAAAATTTTATTGACGATTTAAAAGAAAGAAACTTGTCAAAATTACCGACATCAATATGTCGAAACTATGACATCTAGGCCATCGAAATTTGGTGTCAAATTCACTTGTGTAACCTCAATTATTCCTTTGAAGGTGATTTCTATTCCTTCCATTATGTAGCAAAGGAGATCACGAAGGATAGTGATTCTAAAACTTTCTTGGAACATGAAGCTTGGATATCATCGTCTCCCTCCCAAGACACCCCTAGGTGGTAGATACTGAGTAATATCATGGAATCAAAAAAGGGAGGGGGGACACACCCCTCCCAATAACCTTCCAATGAACTAGGCATTGATCCAGTCAATCACTCCAGCTCTACGGACCCAATTTTTATTCAAATCAGTACTGAAAAAGTTATTATTCTAGCTGGAGAGAAGGGAATTCCAGCACAGGTGAAACATCTGACAACAAAACTAGAAATGAGGAGGAATACCACCCAAACATGCATCACCTTCACAGAATATAGGCCTTGAATCAATCTCCCAGCTAAGAGAATCAATGCTAGAGCTCAAAAAAGGAAGGATCATGCTCTCATAGGAAAATTCATGGGATTTTGGCTAACTAAATAGGCCCTACATGGATGGATAGAAGCAAAATGGAAACCTAAAGCTCACTTTGATTTGCAACTTGACTCAAAAGGTTTATTTACCATCACTTTCCACCACCTATATGATAAATCCAAGGTAAAAGAAGGCGGTCGTTACTTCTTCAAAGCGGCGGGCCTTTATCTCAGAAACTGGATGGAAAGATTCAACCCAAAAAAGGAGGATTTCTCATGGGAACATGTTTGGATTCGGATGTATTCCCTACCACAAGAATACTGGGATGAGTAAACCCTTAAATAAATTGGTAACACCCTAGGAACCTATGTCATATTTATTGACCAGAAAAAAATGAATAAGTACACTTCCTATGCCAGCATCTATGTCTACATGCATATTTCTAAATATTTCCCAGACACAATATGATTAGCACATGAAGATTAAGACATTATCCAATTTTTTTTTATTATGAACATGTTCCCTTTCAATGTCGCAAATTCCATGACAATGGACACCTTTTCAGATATTTCCTGCTCAACAAAGCTAGCCTAGAAAATCAGAAAAATGAAGAACAAGAGGATGAAGGGTTCATGAAAATAGGGAAAAAAATGTAATAATCGTAAAGAAATTATGGAAAATTTTCAAGAATAAGTCCCTACCACCAGCAATAGCTCTGCATTCCTAGATAATCAACCAAAAATCCCCACGGATGATGTGCTCATGGAAAATATTGATCAAATCCCCTTGCATCAAGACCCTTCCCAACAAAATATACCGGTGAAGAACAAGCCTGGACCAAGAAATCATCCTACCACCGTTGTTCCTTTTAAAAATAGATTGGGCCCTTTGATCAACCCTTCATCAATCCCTTTGGAGCTGTCGGTAGATGTCATAGTAAATGAATCCACTTACGAGGATATGAGAGAACCACAACTAGGAGAGATTTACCTTATAGGCATGGAGTATTCCTGCATCTAAAAATCCTTTGACGCCATTCCTGCATGATAAATACAACTTCTATAGGAATATCTTGTCAAAGAGAATTCCCCAAACAAAATTGGAGTCTACAAGCCTCTGCAAAAGTAAAAACAAAAAACTCGAAATGATAACAAAAATATAGGTCATAAAACATATCTACAATAGTTAAGAAGGCTTGGCAGTGCGCTGGTTGAATCAAGGCAGTATGCCTAGATAACAGAATTTTTCTCCACCTCCTCCGAAGTTATCCAATGATTATCATCTTATGGAATGTCTGAGGCCTCAATGGATCCTCCAACCACATAATGTTAGAAAGGAAAATTCTATAGGACAATCCCACTATCTTCTTTCTTCAAGAAACTAATTGTTCTACCGATTCTTTCTACTATTTTCACTAGAATATGGAAAGGGAGTTAGACTATTGCCATTGATTCCAAAGGAGCCTCTGGGGGTATTTCTATCACCTAGAATCCCCTGTATGTCTCTCTCGATAACTTTTCCTCAAATTCCTATTCTATCTCTTCTATATTTCATATACTTGGAACCAATACCAGAGGCCATATCATAAATGTTTATGGGCCTCAATCCCCCAACATCAAGATCCAACTCCTTAATTATCTTGAGTGGTTTGTCAAAAAGTCTCCTGACTCCCCCATTCTGATCGGAGGAGACTTCAATATAATCCTCAATCTTGAGGAAAAGAAAGGAGGTTTGAGATCCCTCTCCATGGAAGATCAGTCCTTGAAAGCTATCATTTCCAACAAATCCCTTATTGACCTTCTCGCATCCTTGGGCTTCTTCACTTGGAAAAATAAAATAGGAGGGGTTCATCATATTGCCAAATGATTGGACCACTTTATTGTCATGAATAATATCCTTGCTTCTGGTGCGGTCTTGGAATATCTCATTCTTCCTACTGCAGGTTTTGACCATTGTCCTATATCCCTCTCCTGGCATAGCCTAGTTACACCCCTTTATCAACCTTTCCGCTTTGAAAAGTTATGTCTAACCCATGATTCCTTCAATGATACTATGAAATATTCGTGGACCAAAATGCATGTGAAAGGCTGAATCCAAAATGTCCATTATGCATCAAAAGCTTTGTATTCTCCGAAAAGACCTTCGCAAGTTGAATCATAGTACTTTCAAAAACATCTTCAAGGACAAAGGCTATTAAAAATGAGTTGGAAACCATGCAGCAGCTGAACATCATGAATAATGGGTATACAGACTAAACAAAAGTAAAAGAAAAAGAACTTTTAGATTGACTTAACAAACGCTATGAACAGGAAGAAACTTTGTGGAAACAAACATCTAGAGTAGATTGGCTTAAAGAGGGTGAAATAATACTACTTTCTTTCATAGATCAACAATCCAGTACAAGATGAACAATAGGATTGTAAAACTCAAATTCGAGGAAGGCACCATCCTGGAGGAACATGCAGATCTAGAAAAATATATTTCTGGTTTTTAAAAGAATGTTAATTGAACCAGTTTGATCAAGAGCTAAGACCATAAAATAGGTTACAAGGAATATCCCCTCCTTAATTACTTTGTATCACAATGCCTCTCTCATGCAATCGATCTCCATGCAGGAGGTGGAAATTGCAGTGAATCAGATGGAGATAAACAAACAAAGCTCTGGGCCCTGATGGCTTTACCATCAATTTCTTTAATCAATGTTGGTATTTACTAAAAATCAAAGTTTTGAATCTGGTGGAAGAATCAAGACAGAAGCAGTGGGTTATCCCTACCCTTAATGCCACTTACCTCACTCTCATTCCAACTGAATCTGGAGCTGATCACCCTGGTAAGTTCCAACCCATATCTCTTTGCAATATTACTTACAAAATCATCTCCAAAGTAGTTGTTAATCGTTTGAAAGACATTATTCCTTTACTTATTTCTCCTAAGAAATCTAGCTATGTGGAGGGACGACAAATTCTGGATGGAATCATCCTAGCCCATGAAATCACCCACTCCATAAAACAATCCAAAACGTCTGCCATGCTTTTAAATATTGATCTCTCTAAATATTTTGACAAAATGAGTTGGGAGTTCATTGAGAAAACACTCATGGATTACGGTTTCTATTGGAATTAGACCAGATGTATTATCTCTCTAATCTCCTCTTCCTTTTACTCCACCCTTGTCAATGGAACGCCCTCCTCCACTTTATCCCCTTCTCATGTGCTTAGACAAGTTGTTCCTCTTTTTTCTATTTCTGTTTATTCTAATGGGAGAAGGTCTGGGAATAATGCATAAAGATTCTATCTCCTCCCACTCTTATGAGGAATTTCACTCCATGGATCTCCCCCCACTGTCTACCCATAGTTTGTGGATGACAAACTGCTTTTTGTTCACCCCTCTGTCCAGGAATCACGTACTTTTAAATCCATCTTGGATATCTTTTCTAAGGCCTCTGGTACCTTCGTTAACCTGCATAAATCACATATCTTCTTTTACAATACCAACATCACCATCCAATGTAATATTTCCATATTTCTCAAGTTTTTCATGGCCACTATGCCCTCAAAATATTTAGGAGCCCCTCTCTTTGATTCTACGATCAAGCACTGCTCATGGAAAGAAATTTTAGACAAACTGGTAACCCACATTACCTCCTAGACCTTTCAATCCCTTAAACTGGATATCCATTTATTTCTTCTCAAAGTTGTCCTAGAATCCATGCCCCTCTATCTATTCTCATTCCTTGCTGCTCCGAAATGGGTACTCAAACACATAAAAAAACTTCAAATAAATTTTCTTTGGGGTTGTGATAAGGACATGAATAAGTGGGCCATGGTAAGTTGGAAGCAATTCTATCTTCCAAAGCTAGAAAGGGGCCTTGGGATTAGGTAACCCGAGCTTAATAATCATGCACTCTCTGCAAAACTATGGTAGAAATGGATTTCTCAAAATAATACCCTATGGGATCAATTTTGGAATTGCAAATACTGTAGATACTGCATCCCCCCCAATCTTGTCAGCTCTGATTAAGATCCTCCTGGCTCCTCAATTTGGAAAGAAGCCAACAACCAAAGAGCCCTTATTCAACATCACAATTTTTGGGAGATCCAAGATGGGAGCAACACACTCTTCTATGATGATTCTTGGCAGAAACTACCAAGTTTTAGAAACAATTACATCTAGGAAGAAATCCAATATTTATTACAAACAAATGATACCACGCTTGTGTGAGATCATTGGACGGAAGATGTCACTTCTACTTTTCAACAATGGAAGAATCCTAGCAGGTGGCAACACCATCTAGAGTTTGAACATTTGGAAACTATTTGGTAGGACATTCAATGAAGAAGTATTCAAATAAAGCATGGACCTGATATCATCAGATGGGGTTATGGAACCATTGGTACCTTCAAGGTCAAAGAGGCTTACTCTTTATTAACAACAAACAGAAGGAACTTCCCCTCTTGAACTGGAAGAAAATATGGAACCCCAATTTCTGGCCTAAGGTTTCTACATTCTTATTGTTGTTATCTCACGGGATTTTTGTCACTTGGGACAATATTCTAAAACAGGGATTTCAAGGGCCTTCCTTTTGTGTTCTCTACAACACTAATTCTGAATCCATTGATCATCTTGTCGACTCATGTACCTTTGTCAGTTTTTTGTGGTACAAAGTAGCATAGAACAACAGAAGATCGAAAAGAGTAAAAAGTAACATCACTGAGAGTCTTCAACAATGGGATGACAACCCCTTTCAAAGCTCGATTCTCAATTGTCTTTGGGAGCTTATATCGAGATTCATGACTTGGAACTTCTGGAAAGAAAGAAAGCTTCGCAATTTTGTTGGAAAATGTAATAACCTTGAGGACTTCTTGCGCAACATCAACAATAACCTTCATGAATCTCTTTCCTCTAGACTTTGGAGTAACACATACTTCTTCATCTCTCCCCTTGAGCAACGGATGCTGTATAGATGGATTTTACATCTCACCTCTCCTAATGTGGCAACCGGGACGCTGAGAATCAACATTGAAATTCCTAACTCTTGGTCTCCCCCTCCTAATGGTGTCTATAAAGTCAACTTCAATGGTGCATCCAAAGGAAATCATGGAACTGTTGGGTTCAGAGGAGTCATTAGAAATAACATGGGGAAGATTCTGTGGATCTTCTATGGGAACATAGGCTATGAAAGTAACAATGTTGTTTAATTTGAGGGTCTCATTGAGGATATTGGAATAGCCATTAAAAAGGAACTCTTCCCCTTGGTGGCTGAAGGGGATTCACAAATCATACTCTCGATGGCTTCCAAAATAATGCATGCATCTCAAACCAATAAGCTCTCACCCAGTTGGATATTGGAACATGGTCTCACCCATCTAGATACCCATCTATTTCAAAATAGGGCTATCTCCTTCCACCATGTGAAATGTACAACCAACTCTCTTGTTGATTGTCTAGCCAATCAAAGACTCCTTAGTAACTCATCCTTTATGGTAGGATGGATAAATAGTATCAATAACACTTCTCTAGTCCATAGATGTCAGGATCTGGCATCCAAGGATTTCTCAAACCAATATGCAGGTGCCATACATTCTGCTAATGACATTGAAAGCCTTGTTCCATGGAAAGAAACACTGATAAATGAATGGGAAGCTCGTTTGGTCATAGAACATTTGGCCACAAGAATTGGGGTCGAACATCTCAACCATTATTGGCTTATTAATAATATGATGGGCTCTTTAATGGAAGAAATGGTCAGCAATTGGAATTACACTCGTAGTTCGGTTCTCCTTGCGAAGACTAAGCTGATTGAACTAGATACTCAACTCAATAAGTTGGATGCAAACTCAACTTCTAAATTCCTTGCAATGGGTCTCTCCATGACAAGAAATTATGAAGGAGGAAGTGGAAGTGTTACGGGGAAACCAAAAACATCTTTGGATAGGAGCTCTATTTAGGAGATGACCACCACGACGACTACACCATTTCCTGTTCCCTCCACCATCACACTGTTGAGCAACAAGAACATTCAGGATATTGAGGTACCAACTCGTAAATCCTCTCCTCTTCCTGTTAAGCAGCTGGAAAATATAGATGATGAATATTTCTAGGGGGCTTGCCCCATCATAGAGGGAAATTATGCCCCTTATCTTTGTGTTGTTGAAGAACCAAAACCCAGCTTGACCCACCTATGTTTTACCTGCTATGTTCAGTTTCTTTGTTTTCAGTTTACTTTTAGAATACTATATAATTTGTATATGAAGCATATCAAACTTATTTTGGATTTTAGTGCTTGCCCCAGATTGTATAAATGGGATTTTGTGCCATATTGTTTGAAATACATGCTCATAGTATCAATTGGTTGGGGTGGTGGGTTTCAAACCACCCCAAAACTATGCCATGGATGTATTTTTGGATGTAATATTTTTTTTTCAATAGTTTATAATTATGACACTTTTGAAAATCACACTAACCAAAAAAATCACAGAGTTAAAAAAAATCACACTAACCAAAAATAATTATGACACTTTTGAAAAACAATAATCATGCTTCTTAAAACTAATAATCACAGTTTTGGAAACTGATGATCACACTTTTCAAAACTAATAATCGTGCACTTTTGAAAACAAATAATCACATTATGGAAAACCAATAATCACGCTTATGGAACATGTTTTAAGTCTTGATTCTCATTGGTGAGTCTTTTAATGAAAAGGGAGTTATTCCCTCTTCCTTGAAATGAGTGGCGTCAAGTAAGTGGGCCACCATCCTAAAAAAATATGGGATTTCCAAGACAAGATAGAAGGAAAGATTACCAAACACTAAGGAAAAAAAATCCAAACATTATGTGAAATGAGAAGAGGAAGAGAAAGGAAAACAAGGTGGAGGAAAAGGAATAAAAATGGATAGCTTTGTAAAATACGAAAACAATTGTCAAATAAGAGGAGGTATTAGTCATGACTAAATCTTCTAGAGGTGATGCAAGACCAAATTTTCATATGTTCCCCTCCACAATAAAGAAGTGGGGATTCCAAAGAAATAAGGGAATTCCCTCTTCCTTGAGATGAGTGCCATGGAATAATTGAGCCTTAATAATCACACCTACCAAAAATGTGCGGTTTCCAAGACAAGAAAGAAGGAAATAAGGAAAATTAGTAAGAAAAACATAAGCTAAAAAACATGTAGAATGAGAAGAGGAAGTCAAAGGTAAATGGAAAGGCAAAGGAAATACAAGTACAAGGGAGTGCTTGCTAAAATGGCAACAAAATTGTCAAAACAAGGAGAGGTATTGGTCACTATTACCTTAAAAAAATAAATTTTAATTTTGAGCATTTGGAGACTTTATTTCCAATGACAATGTATTATGGAGATAGTGATATGCATTTTTTTTCTTTTTCTTTTTTGGATTTGTGATGTAAAGCTTCTGATATAACAGGAAAAAATGGCTTCTTAACCACATCAATAAAGCTACTATGAATGATCTAAAGGGGATTTAAGAGATATATATCCCCTTTAAGAGATATATACATATTATGGTCCAGAGTTCACTTTGGATGAAATATGTTCAAAAAAAAGTAAGAAGAAAGGTACATGGATTGGAACAAATCTAGAAAGTATTTTCCATAAGTAATTTTCTAAGATTGAGCATTCTCGAGTAGTGTCATTCACTATGATGTGATGCAATGTAATGAGACATCAATATAAGATTCAAGAAATCCAAATTTTATGCCAAATGAATTTGGTTGTGTTGTATAGTTGTAATGATCAAGTCACTCCTCTTCTATTTCTTGGGCATAAGACGGAACAAAGTGGTTATTGAGTAATGGAAGCCAATGTTGTATTAAATCAATAGAGAACTAGAAGAA
This sequence comes from Pseudotsuga menziesii, assembly GCA_001517045.1. Lineage (NCBI taxonomy): Eukaryota > Viridiplantae > Streptophyta > Pinopsida > Pinales > Pinaceae > Pseudotsuga > Pseudotsuga menziesii. Next base: position 65,535 of record LPNX010626918.1, read on the forward strand.
AGAATTTTGTTTTTTTATCATATATCTTAAATTATACATTAATTTTTCCATAATTGGATCAAAACCCATTTCTTGGTTGAAATAATTTTTGATTTCATAAGAGGTAAAGACATTGTCATTACTCATGAACTATAATTACGGTTGAGTGGAGCTAGTTTCATAAACATACAAATATTCCATCATATGTTTCTATGGGGATATCAAAGGAATATGGTTCATGTATGTGTCTTGTCATGGTGTGGCATGTGCAAGAATGGGCCTCCCTTCCATACATGAAGAACACTGACTACAAGAATTACTAATGAGCTTGAATTTAAAATCTGCATCGACATTACCAACAATCCTTGCAAGATGTAGTTTATATTACCTTATGAATGGAATGCCATAATAAGCTATCAGCGACACAATACAAGTTCGAGTTGTGTATCATGTAAATTTTTAACTTCGTGCTTCCATAAGAACGACATGTGATGAAAAAAATATATATTGAAGGATGGTGCAACCTGAATTAAAAAAAAAAAGGAAAACAAGGAAAACAATGATACAAGGAATTATTTGTTATAGTCCAACAAAATTGATGGAGAAAATCAAACTTGTGGTAATTAATAGATTGCAAAAGGTCTCACTAAAATTTTCTCTATGGAAAACTCCAACGTACTACTATTCTTAAATATGTTTCCAAACACACTAAGGGCTATTATTTCTAGGATTCTTTCCAATAGTATCTAAGAGTATACTTTTTAATTTAAGCGCATATGTAAGGATACATTCTGGAATAGTGACTTAGAGTAGCTCTCATGAACATATTACACATATTGGTCGCGTATTCTATCCTAGAATCACCTAACATGAAGCTATAAAGGAATTTAAGATTAATACCGCCTTTGAAATATATATTACAACTATTGTTTAAAGCATAATTAATAGCAATTGAGTTTGGTAGCTAAGTGTTTGAGAAAAATGGTAAGAGGCTCACTATTTGAAGTATTGTTCAATGCTAGGAAATACTTTTTGAATATGCCCCATTAAAATGAGAGTTCGATGTATTAATAAAACGATTGTTTAAAACATACATTATACCATTATCTAAAACATAATTATTAGCAATTGAGTTTGGTAGCTAAGTGTTTGAGGCAAATGGTAAGAGGCTCACTATTTGAAGGATTGTTCAATGCTAGTACACACTCTTTCAATATGTCCCATTAAAATAAGAGTTCAATGCACTAATAAAATAATTGTTTAGAAGAGACATTATACCATTGAGCATACTTCGATCAAGGCATTATTCTCATATAGGTTAACCTCTCAAACGAAAATTCAGATTGTTATAAGGAGTGGTATCTATCGATTTATATATGTTTCATGAATGCAATATTTTTTTAATTTACTTGGAAGACGCGATATCTTAAATAAAATGTGTTTGTTTTTAGGTCAAAATGTCATTCTTGAGGGAGTAGTTCCATGTTTTAGGAGTTATTTTGGACACTCATTTGGTATATTTTCTCTAAGAAGCACCCTCCAATTATAAATTTTGTCCTTATTGTATTTTGTTATTTATTGGATAAGGAAAACCCCTTTATTTTTGTTATATAGTTGTTGAATCATTCCACTATTTTATTATTATTATTTTTAGCAATAAGTGGATTTGAAAACTTCTTATTATTATTTTACTAGAAGTTATTGTGGAGTTCAAGAACTATTTTATTATTATTCTTGGAGAGATTCATGGATTTAAAGAATACTCATATTATTTTATTGTATACCTTGGCGGAAAATATATATCTAAGATTTTTTAGTACTTTCATTTTATTTAAGGGAAGAAAGCAAATTAAGTGTGCCTGCGTAGAAGGAATAAGTAAGGAGGACAGATGAATTTTGGGCTTCCTTCTTCCTTGAGATGAGTGGTATTGAAAAATTGAGTCTCGATCCTCACATCTACCATAAATATGTGGTTGTCAAGACACGCCAGAATGTAAAAAGACAAAACACTAAGTCAAACACAAGCCAAACACCATGTAGAATAGTAAAAGGAAAATGATGGAAAACAACAAGGAAGAGGAAATGGAATAATAAGAGAATTCTTTGTAAAAATGCAAAAAAAAATGCAAATAAGGATGGGTGTTGGTCACCATTTAGTTTTCTTGATATGACTTGCAAGCCTAATTTGGAAAGCAAACATGTGCACAAGGAAGAATTGTGTAGGCTAAATGAATTTGAGGCTTCCCTATTATTTTGAGATGAGTGGCATGAAATACATGATCTTTTATCTAACACCTACCAAAAATATGGGGTTACCAAGACAAACTAGAAACACAAGAAACCCAAACATTAAGTGAAACACAAGAAATGACCATGTAGAAAAACAAGAGGATGTCAAATTTGAAAAATAGGGTTATGTGAATGGAAGCACAAGGGACAACTAGATAAAATGATAATGAAAATTTTAGAGAAGGAGAGGTCTTAGTAATCACTTAGTTTTATCTGATATGACTTACAAGGACAATTGTGGAGCATGCTCATGCACAAGGAATAAATGGGGAGGGCCAGAAAAAATTTAGTTTTCTTAGTTCATACACAAGAGTGGCATGTCATAAATAAGATTCCATTCATACACCTACTAAAGATCGTGTTGAAAAGACATGCCACAAGGAAACAAGACCAAACATTTGAACTAGTGAGACATCAATACTCACTATCAATCTTTAACCATGGCACATTAGTTTAGATAATAATTCAAATAAGGAATTAACATTTCCTATATAAAATGGTATTACAACCCTCTTAGATTCCATGAATGACGCTAATGAATAAGTATGTGCTATAATATTGGATTTCTAGGAAAAAAATAGTCACTTTCCCTTGTAACTTCATGAAAATGTATTCAAGTGATTGACTAGTTGCAAAGATAAGTTATCTCACCTTTGAATCTCTTATTTTGAAATTAAGATGTCTTCTAAATTTCAGGTTTTAGATTCACCATGAGAACAAAGACCCAATGATTGAGCTTGTAATAGAAGGTTTTCGTTATAATGAAGAATATAAATAATTCTATGATAATAATTAGAGGAAATTTCAACTCAAAATGGGCCTTATAAAGAAATACAGTGGATGACTTTTTATCATAAACAATGTAGTTGATGAACCTAGATTGACAAGAATCAATGCCCTAGAATCATCTATACTAACATGGTATTTATTAAAGAGTGTGGATGAAGATGCAAAAAAAACAAAATTTCAAACATTAAGAAGAATATTTGAAAAACCTAATATGTGTACTAATCAATAAGTGAATTACAAGTATTATTCCTAAATTTGAAATAGTCACCACGAATATTATTGTCTCCAAAGATTTAAATACAAAAAGAATTGTTTAATTGAATGGTTATTTGATAACTGTGGAAGAAAGCATTGCAAGTGAGTACATGGAAAATGTTTTTTCAGCATGATTTATAGGAATAGGAAGAACTAAGGAACAATATCAAAATCAAAGTGAATAGAATCATAATCAATATCAACAAAATTCCATATTTCCAATGATTATTAGGGAAATGCATCCACTTCAAGAGGTAGAGGAAGAAGTGCAAGCAATCTTTTCAAAGGAAAAAGTAGAGAAGGATCTTGGAGAGAATGAGTAAGAGATGGGTTTACAAAAATATTATATATGCAATGCTACCATTGTAATCCATTTTGTCATTTTGAGAAATATTGCAAAAATAAAATGCATGATTTAACAAATAAGGGGTCCATTAGTGTTGTTGAAGAAACCATAAATGAGGAGTTGTTTATTTTAATTTTAACGACACACAATGAAGAAATTGAGGCTTAGTACATTGATTCAGGATGCTCAACATAAATTCCATGTTAGGAGGAATCGTTTCCTAGAATAAATGACAATTATTCTAATAAAGTGATATTTGGAAATGCTAGATGTTTACATGTTAAAAGAAAATGAACAATGGAAATCCTAGCATTGAATGGTGAGAAGAATTTAATTGTAAACACCAACATTGAAGTAGAACATGTTTTCTATAAGGAATGTGATGGAGAAAAACAATAAGTTAGTGTTTGATAACAAAGAGCATTTAATAATGGGCACATTAAACACAAATGTAGTAGTTGTGGAAAGAGGATAAATGACCACAAATAGCATTTTGAAACTAACTTTTGCATCAAATGAGTCACATAGTTTGAAATCCATAGAAGAACAAGATATAAATCTTTAGTTTTTGATAATGGGTCATTCAAATTTCAATATTTTGATGTTGATGAGGAATACTAACATTCTGAATGGTATTTCCTACAATGATGTTGATGGTGAGATTTGTTAAGGATTCATATTATGGAATAAACAAATGTATAGTTTATTTATTATAGGTTGCAAGGGAAAGATAACACCTTGCATTGGTACATTCAGATTAACTATGTCGTCCCATGGAAATTTTGTCGTTGGAAATTAAAGTTACCTCCTAACTTTTTATTGATGATTATTACAAAAAAAACATGGGTATATCTTTTAAAACAAAAGTGAGAAATTTCTAGACATTTTGTTTAGCTCGAGGAGTGAGGTGAAAAATAAAGTGGATTGGAGATTCTCACCCTTAGATTAGATAATGGGGGAGAATATAAATCCAATTGATTAATGATGTTTGTAAATATGAATGGTATATGGTGAGAGATTAAAAATTCAAATACTCCTCAACAGAATGGTGTAACAAAAAGGAAGAATATAAAAATTGTTGAAATGGCTAGAAGTATGTCGAAATAAAACAATTTGGCAATGAAATTTAGGTCGGAGTAATTGATACAATAATGCATACTTTGAATATATGTCCTAGAAGAGCAATTTTGGATGTGACTCTAGAGGAAGCACGATCACGGTATAAACCTAGTGTTGCACACATGAGAATTTTTTTATACATTGTGTATGCACATGTCTTTGAAGAAAAGTGGAATAATTGGATGATAAAATAATTAAACTTGTCTTCATTTGGTATAGCATGGAACAAGAAGGTACAGGTTGTTTAGTATCGAGGAGAAGCATATATATTATAATAAGTAGGAGTTGTGTTTAATGAGTGGGAAATTTATTAGATATAACATTATCATATTTAATTAAGGAATGAAAAAATAGTGATTAGTGAACAATCTAGTTCTAAGTTAGTTAAGGAAGTTGAATCCAAGAACAATACCAAGTCAATATTCAGAGGTCATTCAAAATGTAATATATTGGATATAAACATTAAGATAAGAGTTACCAGATCACAAATACCCATTATGAATTGTTTTCTTATAACTCAAGTAATTCACATGCATGAACCACATAGTTATGTAGAAGAATCAAGAAGGAAAGAACGCAATGAATTAATGGAAGCATACTTTAGTGTCTTGTTGAGAAATTATACATGGGACTTGGTTAGTTTAGCTAAAGTAAAATATGTGGTTGGTATTAAATAGGTGTATAAGAATAAGTATAAATCAAATGGTACAATTGATAAGCATAAATATTGTTTAGTTGAAAAATATCACACACAAAAGAAAGGAATTGATTATACATTTTTTTTAATCTAATAGAAAAGTTAAAAAAAATCACGATAGTACTTGCATTAGTTGCATATTTTCATTGAACTAATTTTCAAATGGGTTTAAAATAGTATTTTTTGAACGATTTTTTGGATGAAGAAATTTATGTGGAGAAACCTTAAGGATTTGAAATTCACTTAACAAATGTTTTGTTTACAGGTCGAATAAGGATTTGTAGGGTCTCAAATATCCACCAAGGGATGGCATTCCAGGATAGATAAATAACTCAAGATTATGGACTAATTAATATTTCATATGAACCTAATATCTATATTATTTAGCAAAGATAATAAATTATCATAATTGCATAATATTTTCATGACTTGATTTATACGAGGAACAACCTTAAATTGTTTTAGACACGGATAATTTTAGGGGCTATATATAGCCATGTTTATATTAATGGGGTTACAAAAATTTAGTGGGATATTATCTTTATGGAAAGGGTTTTTTTTTAGTTAAAATACATCTGCCCAATATTTACTAGAAAAAAAAAATACAAAATGAATAGCCTCCCATATATTACTAAGGGAAATGAAAAAAACTATTTTCTACCTAACAAAATATCCCTCCAATATATCTTTCGCCACAAATTTCTAGATAAATTCTAGTGAAATCATTCGTTCGCCCCCAATTTTCAGTAATGGAGAATCCCAAGGTTTATTAATCCCTCCAGTTTCCTTGAAATTTAGGCATATGGTTGCATTCAACTACATTTTTAGTTTGTTTCATGCGATACCTTCTTTGAGCCCTCAATTTTCAGTATAGGAGGAAACATTAGGGGCTATTATGTTCTACATATATGCTACAATGATTCATGGTTCACCCACATCCCATTGCATTTGTATGGAAAAGGTTTTTGTTGATGTGGTTGCACTTTGTATTCTTAGTTTTCTCAACATTTTTATCTTCGCATAACATATCCATTACCGAAATCTCGGGTCTTGAAGGGGCATGCCACACATGCAATTTATCAGAGAATACAAACTTGCATCATGTTTTTTATCCAATAATTAACATAGTATGATTTTTATCATTCATTTTATGCTTTTTATCCATAATTACAATAGATTATTATATTGTAATTTTACCTTTTATCATGCTTTTTTATCATGGATTCTTTTTTAGACTTGTTGAATTTTAGGGCACTTTTGATTCTTAGGGGTCATTCGGTTATTAGGGTTTTATTCTATCCTAGAAGCATTGGTTCCATGAAAGTGTTATAGCTCTCAAAATATATGATTTATTTTATGCCTTATCATGTTTAAACTATTGGCTGGCATTAATATGTTGTTAGTAGATGCCACTCTTAATGGAGAGACACTATATGGTTTTTATATATTCAAACTAAATTTACCAACTTGTCAGGGATAATTTTAGGGGCGAATTTTAGCCCAGTGGGCTATTTTTCCATGTTTTTCTCCCAAGAAAGATTCGCCATTTTGCATTTTTTGAAGCCCTGTTTCGCCCAATTTTGATGGGGTAAAAAATTTTCACCCTAAAAATTGCCAAATTATTATATAAATGATATAAAATCCTTGGAAATTAAAATATTTTTTGAAAAATATCGCCAACCATTTTATAGTTAGGATTTTAATAATTTGTAATATTCGCCAACATTTATACACTTTTAAATACGTATGGTTCCTTAACATCATCCCTGCAACTTGTTTAAAATGTGATTCTGTTAGAATCTTTTTCTAGAATTATTATTGGATCTAAGGTTTTAATGAGAGTGTATATGCTCATATTTTATTTTTGTTAATGTTGGTGTTTGATATGTTTGCAATATAAATGAATGCACGTTGGCTTTAATGGTGGGGATATAGTGGAATGGTCATTATTTTCAGTTTCTTCTTGTAGAGATTTCCAAAGCGTTGTGGTAGATTCTTTTATTTGTATTGAGAAGTTCGTGACTCGTATATTTTTTTATTCATATTTCCATGTTCATGAATTTTATTTGTGACCTAAAATTGTTGGGTCTGGTATACTTGTTTTATGATATTTTGTTTTTTGTAAGGGTCATTTAGAAGTAAAATGTTTTTTGGTAATTTGTTTTGATGTCTAATTTCTATCATCATCAAAAAATGGATCTAGTTATGTATGATAAATAAATTATTTAGTTGGAACACGATACTTCATTTCCATCATGATTGTATATAGTATGTATAGGGTGTGTTTGATCTGAGATGTAGACAGTATGCCATTTGATATCTAGTATTTTGCATTCAATGAGGGCGCTAAGACAATTTTACCACATTTTGCATGATTTCAAAAATTTCAAGGACATGGATACAAAGACCTCGTTAGTTTATCTAAGAAAATGTAGGCTTTAACAAAGTGGTTCAAATAATATATGTGATATGTGTGATGATACATTAATGTGATTTCTATTCTTGATAGCGTATGTTCTTATTTCTAATAGCCATTGCAAGTTTCTAACTAACTCTAAAAATTCAAAATCAAATGACATAATTCATATTTTGATTGTCAAGAAAAGAAGGGAAAAAATGCATTTGTATCTATAAACAGATAAGCAAGATATTTTTTTCTTAGAGGGTATCTAAAAAATGAGATATTTGGAAAATAAGTTAATTGGGAATTCATACACTATATTAAGGTTGTGGGTCTCGATAATAATCCACGTTGTAATAATAATTGGTGGGGTCCATAATCACTCCATAGTGTAAAGTGTTCAATTCTATTAGTTTGTTGGTATGATTTGGTTCCCCACCTATCTGTGGACCATTAAGAGATGAGATAAAAAGTGGATTCTCCACTTACCCCGAATCTAGTTAGTGTAGTTTTGTTTCACCAACACCTCTATTTGTGAGTGACACAATACTTCTTGTGAAATTTATAAATATATCCCTCCTCTCCTCATTGATGCATTTTCTCATTTGAGGGTGTAGGAGTTAAGAGAGTCAAGATCTTGTATATGCTCTTCTATTGCACTACCTTATTAATCTGCAGATTCAAAAGGTGATTCTTCCTAGAAAAATATTCACCAATACATTACAAGGTTTTATAATTTGATGAAAGATTCAGCAAGTTTTTACAACATTTAATAATTCAATGAAATATTGACCAAGATTTTACAATATCTTATAATTTACTGAAAGATTCGCCAATATTTTACAAGATTCTATAATAGAATGAAAGATTAGCTAACACACACACACACACATAATATATTATTGATAAAATAGCCTTCGAATTTTCCTATATATTAGGGAGATGTAGACATTTATTATACATATAAATTTTGGGGATGTTCTTAAAATTATCCATGGTTTAAGATGTTTCGGTATAATATGGTTGTTGAATTTGAGATGACAAATATTGGTCCATTGTATCATTTCTTTAGCATTGAAATATCTAAGAAAGAAGATAGAATATGTATGTCATAGGCCAATTATACTTGGGATATTCTAACAAATTTAAACATGATGAGTTTAAATCTAGATACAAATCCTATAGAAATGGATTGAAGTTCTATATAAATAAATAATCTAATATAGTTGATATTACTCTATATGAACAATTAGTTGTAATTTTGATCTACCAAACTACAACTCAATTAGATATTTCTTTTGTAGTGAACATGGTTTCAATAATTATGTTAGAACCCTAGGAGATAAATTAGAAAGTAGCCAAGGTAATTGTGAGCTATATCCATGATAAAAATTATTATGGAATGGTAAATAGAACTACGTAATATTTTAGGTTGATTGATTACACAAATTCAGATTGTATAGGTTGTAGGGAGGACACGAACTCTAGTTTAGGTTATATGTTTAACAGAGGTTCATCAATAGTTGCTTGGATTACTAAAAATAAACCTATAGTTTCACTCTCAATGGTAGAAGTAGATTACAAAGTATAATCTATAGTACCATGAGAAGTCGTTTGCTAAGAATAATTTTGCAGTATCTACAAGAATAGTAGAAACACCCCACATAGTTGATTTGTGATAACCAATGTTCATTTAGATGTCTAAGAATCTAGTGTTTGACAACATGAATAAGAACATTGCTATACAAGACCATTTTGTTTGAGATTTGTTCTAGGAATGTTTGATTGATATTATGTATTGTAGTACAAAATAGAAATTTATAGATATTTTCACCAAGGCACTACAAAAGGAAAAGTTCTATAAATTCAGTGATGATATCAAAATTATTGAATTTGAGCAATTTTGTCGATATAGGAACTAATACAAGAGAGGAATATTGTGAAAAAGAGTTCAATAATAAACATTCATGTAACAAATGTATTAACATTAATAATTACACAAAATAGATAGAGAAAAGAGGAATATATAATGATGTATTTCATTAGTTGGAATGAATGAAGTGAGTTACAATAAATAGGCAAGGAAATTTGAATTAGGGTAGGAGGCAATTCCAATTGCTCATGCTGGAATGAGGTGATAGTAAGGATTATATAGAGTTGGATACTCTTATTTATCCATGCACACTATCCTATATTATTTTTAACTGGATTATCACTCATTGAGCACTAGTTCTAACTAAAGAATGCACATGCAGTTGATTCCATGCAAGTGTAGGTCCCTAAAAAAGATAAAATGGGGTGATAATGAGGGTAATTAAGGGTCACTTAGGACATAAATTAGTGGGGTGAATCTATTCCTTAAATAAACACTACTCAAATACTCTTTTAAAATTGGGGAAAAGTTCCCTAAATCAAGCAAGGTGTTCCCAAATAAATAAATGTTCCCCCAAATCAGGGAATACAACCCTAGGGTGACTCAAGTGGTCAAACTGAATGAGTTTTTTTCCCACTAGTATCATTAAATTCATGGTATAAGTCACTAGGTAGGAGAATGATTCTACGAAGAGGGTTATTTCACTCTAANAAGAGGGGTAAACCACATGGATTCTACCCCCCACACCCCCTAAAAATAATGTAAAATAAAAGGCTAAAGATATTTCCCAAAAGAAGGCTCTTTTATAGTTCTTGCTTTGGATGTATTTTCTACCTCCATCCTTCAAGAGCAAGATAAGCTCTCAGAAATGGCCCTAAAAAAGACCTCAAAGGAGCATGGAATTGCAACCAATGAGGGTAAGAATATCATATATAGTTAGTCACTAATATGTTAAATTTTTAATGGTTATATCAGATCTTAAAACATTTAGAATCATAACAGCATAACCATAAGCCAAAAGATAATTGAAAGATAGATAAGCACAACCATACAAAAATAACACAAATATTTATCTTGGGAAAACCCTAAAGGGAAAAACCCAGTAAAATCTTCCTCAATATAGAGGCCCCAAAAATATAAAAGGTAAAACCCAAAAGACTGATCCTCCTTCTTCTCCAGCCACATCTCTTTCTCTCTCTCTCTCTCATGCGCTACACAAGTCAGTGTGTGTGTTCCAAATGAGGAGCACCACACCTTTATTTATATTCATCTGTTCACTTTAATAATTAATTCCAACATGTCGGCTCGAGTTAATCATGTAGGCTCGAGTTAAACATGTAGGCTCAAGTAACCACAACTGGGGTGCTAATGACCCACCTTTACAATTTGAGGGGACTACCTCATGACTCTTATTAGTTCTTTTGATTAGAAGCATCAGGGTACAAAGTAATACAAGTGGTTGTCCTGGTAGGACCATTGGGGAACAAAAAAAGTACATATAGAATATTCTTTGAAGTTACAATATTTCAACACTCCCCCTTAACAAGAAGGGTATTCTACAACATCAACAACAAAAATAGTAGAAGAGAGATAGAGGACATCATCAACATCATCAGGGTAACAAATCTATAAATCATTGGAAGCTTTTCAACATCATGTAGTCTTCATCTTCAATCTCCAGTCTTCATTAATATCTATTAAATTTTCATATGCTTAGCTAAGACATCAGTACTTCATTTCATTTTCATAACAAAAGCATATAAATAGGATCACTGAAAGATAGAGAAGCACAACCATACAAAAGGAACACAAATATTTATCCTGGGAAAACCCTAAAGGGAAAAACTCAGCAAAATCTTCCTCAATATAGATGCCCCAAAAAGATAAAAGATAAAAGATAAAACCAACAAGGAGATCAAAACCTGATCCTCCTCCTTCTCTAGCTACTTCTATTCTTCACTAATGCACTACACAAGTGAGAGTGTATGTTCCAAATGAGGAGCACTACACCTCTATTTATATTCATCCATTCACTTAAGTTAAATCATCTGTCATGTAGGCTCGAGTTAATCATGTAGGCTCGAGTTACACATGTAGGCTCAAGTAACCACACTGGGGTGCTAATGACCCACCTTTACAATTAGAGGGGACTGCCTCATGACTCTTATTAGTTCTTTCAATTAGGAGCATCGGGGTACAAATTAATACAAGTGGTTCTCCCGGTAAGACCATTGGGGACCACAAAGAAATACATATAGAATATTCTTTGAAGTTACAATATTTCAACACTCCCCCTTAACGAGAAGGGTATTCTATAACAACATCAACAACAACAATAATAGGAGAGAGATAGAGGACATCATCAACATCATCAGGGTGATACATCTATAAATCATTGGAAGCTTTTCAACATCATGTAGCCTTCATCTTCAATCTTTAGTCTTCAGCATCATCAGTACTTTTACTGCTTCGATCAGCAACATCTTAACTCTTCAATCAGTAGCAACATCTTCAGCACTTTGACCTTTTGATCAGTAACATCTTTAGCACTTTGACCTTTCGATTAGCAACATCATATTCAACACTTTGACCTTTCAATTAGCAACATCATCTTCAACACTTTGACCTTTAGATCAGAAACATCTTCTTCAGCACTTTGGCCTTTTGATCAGTAACAACATCATCATCATACTCTAATCTTTTAATCAAACTCATCATTATCATCAACCTCTGATCTTTCGATCAAAACCATCATCAACCGAACATCATCATACTCTAACATCAACTCACCATCATATTCTGATCTTTCAGTCAGTACGTCATCATCATCATACTTTGATAATACGGCATCATCATCATCAGGATCTCATCATCATCACATTCTGATATTTCGATTAGAAACATCATCATCATAATTGCATTCTGATCTTTCAATCAGAAAACATCATCATCATCAACAACATCATAATCATAAGAAACTTCTGATCTTCTGATAAAAAAACATCATCATCATCATATTCTGATCTTTCGATCAGAGAACATCATCATCAGCAACTTCTGATCTTTTGATCAGAGAAACATCATCATCATCATATTCTCATCTTTCGATCAGAGAACATCATCATCATCAGGAACTTTTGATATTTCGATCAGAGAACATCATCATCATCATAAAAACATCAACATCATCAAAACATCAACATGATCCTTCCTTTCATAATTACAGGAATTAGGTCTTTACGGAGTTACCAATGATCCTTCCTTTCGGAATTACGGGATTTAGGTATTTATGGAGTTACTAATGATCCTTCCTTTCAGAATTATGGGATTTAGGTCTTTACGGAGTTACTAACGATCCTTCCTTTCAGAATTACGAGATCAACACATTTGTGGAACTCAGACAATCCTTCCTATTGGAATTACGGTATCAACACATCTGTGGAACTTAGACAATCCTTCCTATTGGAATTACGGGATCAATTCAATGATCCTTCCTTTCGAAATTACAAGATTTAGGTCTTTATGGAGTTACTAACGATCCTTCCTTTCAGAATTATGGGATCAACACAGATGTGGAACTCAGACAATCCTTCCTCTAGGAATTATGGGATCAACACACGTTCTCGAGTACCGAAGTCACCGGATCCATTATGAACCAAAGTTCAAGGATGATACAATCCTACCACATTCACGGGGACGGAGATCTATGGATACATTTTGAACCGAGGTTTAGGGATGATGCAATCCACCACTTTCACGGGGGCCGAGACCTCCAGATACATTTAGTACCGATGTTCAGGGATGATGCAATCCACCACTTTCACGGGGGCCTAGACCTCCGGATACATTTTGAACCGAAGTTCAGGGATGATGCAATCCTACCACTTTCACGAGGGCCGAGACCTCTGGATACATTTTGAACCGAGGTTCAGGGATGATGTAATCCACCACTTTCACGGGAGCTGAGACCTCTAGATACATTTTGAACTGAAGTTCAAGGATGATGCAATCCCACCACATTCATGAGGACCAAGGTTACTGGATCACTTTTGGACAGATGTCCCAAGATGATACAATCCCTCTTCATTCTCAAAGACCGAGGTCTCCAGGTCACTTTTGGGCAAGTGCCCAGGGATGATACAATCCCACCACATTCTCGATGACCGAAGTCACCGGATCACTTCTGGACATATGTCCCGAGATGATACAATCCCTCTTCATTCTCAAAGACCGAGGTCTCTGGGTCACTTTAGGGAAAGTGTCCAGGGATGATACAATCCCACTGCAACATCACTACTCCCCATTTTGAGGAAGGTCTTTCTGAACCACACTAAGCTTGTCTCGAAAGTTTTCGAACTTTACCCGAGATAGAGGCTTTGTCAGCGCATCATCATCTAAATCATCTTCATCTACATCTTCAGTATGTGAATACTGAACTATCACCATCTGTATCTCCAGTATGTGAGTACTGAAAGCATCATCAGGTCACCATCATCTGCATCTATAGTATGTAAATACTGAAACATCATCTATATCTTCAGTATGGTAATACTGAAATCATCATCATCTCTATATTCAGTATAGAAATACTAAATCACCAACATCTATATCTACAGTATGTAAATACTGAAACATCATCATCTGCATCTTTATCTTGAATGTAGAAATACCATATCTCTATGTGTTACGATGAAACACGGGGTTCTCTGTTATCACAACTCTCATTATCACATAGAATCAACGTAGTATCCATCTTCAGTTCAAAGAGACCTGATATCAGCTTCCTAATCCATATGGCTTCACAACTTAGTAGAGAAATCTGCTATGTATTTTTCTTCAGCCATGCTACGAGAAACATTGGATTGTTTCCTGCTAAACCATGAGCTCATAGCAGACCCCAAACAAAAGAATCTACCTAATGTGCTTTTCCTGTCTCAGATACTTCTGTCCCAATTTGCATCTATGTAGCCATACAATCTATACTCATGGATACCATCATAATATAAACCAAAGTCTATAGTCCCTTTCAGATATCTCATCACATGCTTTGCAGTTACTAGGTGAACCCGTCTTGGTTGAACAAGATATTGACTTAAGGTGTTCACAGCAAAACAAATGTTTGGTCTGGTATTTGTTAAGTACATCAATGACCCAATGATATGTTTGTAATGAGTCATATCCACTAACTCTGATGAGTCATCAGCTAATAGCTTTAGGTTGGATTCCATGGGTGTGGCCATGATTTTGCATTCCAACATATTGAATCTCTTCAATATCTCTACCGCATACTTTCCTTGGTTGAGAAATATTTCTTCTGAACTTTTCCATACTTCCAGACCTAGGAAATAATGCATTAACCCAAGGTCTTTCATCTCAAATTCTTCTGCTAGTTTCTTCTTGCTTTCCATGATCTATTTCTCATTTCCTGTCAAGGATAAGTCATCCACATATAATAACAGGATGACAAGTTCATCTTCTACAAACTTGAGATAAAGATTAGGATCAGCTTTATTCTTGGTAAATCCCATTCTCGACAAGAAACTATCTATTCTTCCATACCAAGCTCTAGGATCTTGCTTCAGGCCATAGAGAGCCTTCTTCAACTTGCATACGTGACTCCATATGGCTTCAACTCCAAATCCTAGTGACTATTCGATGTAAAACTCTTTCTCAATCATACCATTAAGGAAGGCTTGTCTTTACTTCACCATGGAAGAAACTACCATGATAGTTCTGAAGGAAGTGTATCTTACTTCCTGGAGTAAGTGTCTCTTCAGAATTAATTTCCTTTTTCTGAAAGAAACCTCTGGCCACAAATATTGCTTTATACTTCTCGATACTTTTGTTAGCTGCATGCTCTATTTTGTATATCCATTTGGAGGATACAATACTCTTTCCTTCTGGTTTGAGAACTATATCCCATACATCATTATAGTATTCTTTCATCATAACATCTTCCATGAGTTCGTCTTGTCAGATCATCAACATATCCTAGTATTCTGCATTCAACTTTGAAGGTTGGAACCCACTTTACTCTTGGTAAAGTCTCGATCCATCAAGAAGTTGTCCATCATGTCGTACCATGTTGAACTTAGATATCTTCTGTAGTTACTCCCCCTGAAGTGGAGTATTATCTTCCTTCCTCATTCTGTACAGGTGGTTCTATGCTTGATATATACTCGTCAATAGAGTATGTCATGTCATAGTCTATTCTTTCTGTAGCAAATCATGAACCTTTCTTTGTACACTTGTTCTTGTAGATCCATATGGAGGATACTATGTACTTCCCTTTATGTCTCGAAATCATATCGTATACATCATTCCCCATGATCAACTGTTATTATTTGATCATAGTTTCTTTTATAGCATTCTTTTCTTCATCTTGAGTTATCTCTCATACCCATGGTGGTCTTCATCCTTTGAGGTGGATCTACTGCTCTCTGAAGCTTTTTCTTCTGTCATGGTGTCTCTGACCCTGGGAGCTTCAGATTCATGTTTATTGAATTATCATCACTTGTTTTTCGAAACAAGTCTCGTCCTTATTTTCTTATAGGAGGTTGTATAGGACCTTTCCTACAATTCAAATGCACTAGTTGCATGGTTAGAACTATTTCATAAAACATATGCATAACGACAAATTCTTATGCATCATGCAACTATTTAGCCAATACAACATTCATCCATATTTCACAGAAACTTTCTAGATGCCTTCTATCTCTACCATGACATCATTGAGATTGTGCACTAATCCAATATGTCAACAAAGAGGTTTTATAAGTAGCACTGGAGAGTTGTATAGCGCCGTGAGCTAATTACCCATCACATGCATATTAGTAGTATTAATGTAAACAATCTATCATGCATAACACATCAACTAAATACAATCAAATGCATAACAATATCATGAAATGGAAATTGAATACTTATCTTTTATTTGTTTCATGGGTAGACTCCATCTTGACCATGAAATCATCATTTCTTATGATAAGATGAATAAGAGGTTCTTCAAGAATTGATTTTTTCATATTCCTCATCGCTTGAGGGATCTTCTTTGAATGGTGAGAGCTTGATCTTCAATTACTCCCATCTTCTTCTTCTCTTCTTATTAGTCGAGCTGAAAGTAATCACTTACTTCTGGCATACATTCTACACATGAATGAATCCCATGAACCTGGGAGGCCATTCAAGGTGGCTATCACCACTTCTGCATACTTCTTCTTCTACCGCTTCAAGTTGTTCTGCATTCTGGATCTTCACATTCTTCAACTGTATTCTCAAAGCCATCTTCTGATTTAAGTTCTTATCTTCAAACAGCTTGATCAAGGAATCAAACATCTTCGGTGTCTGTAGGGAAGACACTTGTGGTATAATTTTATCCGTGATTGAATCAACAATGATCTTCTTGGCCTTGATCAATTCTTCTTGTGTAAGTCTTTGAGGCTCATCTCCCTCTAGAACTGGAACCTCTCTACTCATGTAGGTGTCCAATTCATTTTCTTCAAAGAGATCAAATACTTCCATGCTTGGAAGTTTTCATCTTCACCAAGCTTATCATCAAGCTGATGTGATAGATCATTTTTAAATTAGAACCTCAAATGCAAATAGCAAAAGATTAGATCTTACCAATTTGAGGTGTCTGTCCTGCTTCCAGAGCTGGCTGATCTAGGGTTTGTCAAAGAAACCCTAATTTTCAAAACTTCGAATCTTTCAGATCTGATTGGATAGAAATATAGATATCTTCAAATGGAGTTGTCTACTGTACTCCTTTTCTTAAAATAGTGAAGGGAAGCTCCCGGTACAGGAAGCCCTAGTTTTCCAATTTCTTCTACAGAAATGCCTGTTACTGTTTCTGTGATATCTCTAAAATTACTACTCCTCTATGTCTAAAATTTCACACTGAGGTAACCTCCCATGTCCCTGATCCAATAGCACAATTTTCATCAGAATTGGTTTCACCAATTTGAATTTATGATCATTTTCCCAAGGTGATCTGTTACAGGACTGTTCAGAATAGTGCAGTTGTACGGCATGCCACGTGTCAATGGTTGATATTCAAGTTCTGAAATTTGGATCAAAGAAATTAAAGGTCGTGCTATTTCTGGAACATCTTTAGGAATTCCATTTGGACCTCTGTAGCCCATGCTACAGCAATTCTCCCTAGGTTTCCTGTTTAGGGATGAATTCAGGAAGAGGCTGGAACCCTAACTTGGAGGGATCATATCTGAGGCTGAATTTTGGATACAGTGTAAATCAAGATTTTATATTTGGCCTCTACCATTTTCAACTCCTGATCCTTCGCCAATCTCAGGATATAGCAAATGTACCAAAACTTAGCAGTTTTAGTATTTAGGGTTTTTCCATATCGGGGTCAAACTAGGGTTTGACTTTCCCAGAGTTTCACCCAACCAAATTTATTGATCCAGGTCTCTAAACTTCGATTTTGATGAGGAGAACAATCCTATGCTGGGCTCACTCAAAAATTCTTCTTCTGTAGAAATCCATAATTTTCCGCACCAAAACTGAAAATGCTCGGAATCGAATTCCGCTTCGACAGAAAGATGCGCCCTTCAATGGAGAGTCAATCTAGCCTTATTTTGCTGATCGATCATGGATAAATACCAAAAAAAATAAGAATCCATAGGTTATTTATCTACACAATGTCTTCTTTCAGGGTGGCTCTGATACCATGTTAAATTTTCATATGCTTAGCTAAGACATCAATACTTCATTTCATTTTCATAACAAAAGCATATAAATAGGATCACTAAAAGATAGACAAGCACAACCATACAAAAGGAACACAAATATTTATCTTGGGAAAACCCAGCAAAAGCTTCCTCAATATAGATGCCCCAAAAAGATAAAAGATAAAAGATAAAACCAGCAAGGAGATCAAATCCTGATCCTCCTCCTTTTCCAACTACTTCTCTTCTTCACTAATGTGCTACACAAGTGAGAGTGTGTATTCCAAATGAGGAGCACTACACTTCTATTTATATTCATCCATTCACTTAAGTTAACTCATCTGTCATGTAGGCTTGAGTTAATCATGTAGGCTTGAGTTACACATGTAGGCTCAAGTAACCACACTGGGGTGCTAATGACGCACCTTTACAATTAGAGGGGAATTCCTCATAACTCTTATTACTTCTTCTGATTAGGAGCATCGGGGTACAAAGTAATACAAGTGGTTATCCCGATAGGACCATCGGGGACCACAAAGAAATACATATAGAATATTCTTCGAAGTTACAATATTTCAACAATATCAACACATTGACCCCTTTGATCAGCAACAACTTTGACCACTTAGATTAGCAACAACATCTTCAGCTCTTTGACCTTTCAATTAGCAACAACATCTTCAGCTCTTTGACTTTTCAATCAGCAACAACATCTTCAGCTCTTTGACCTTTCAATCAGCAACATCGTCATCATCACATTCTAATCTTTCGATCAGTATGTCATCATCATCAACAACCTGCAATCCACAACATGAAGATGAAATTCTTCGGATCACTTTGGACCTAAGTCTAGGGATGATACAATCCTACCACATTCTCGACAACCGAAGTCACTGGATTGATTATAGGATAATCAATCCCTAGCACTTTAGGACTAGGTCCAAGGATGATGCAATTCTACCACATTCTCGGGAACCGAATCCACCAGATTGATTACAAGATAATCATTCCCTATCACTTTAGGACTAGGTCCAAGGATGATGCAATCCCACTACACTCTTAGGGACCAAAGCCTCTGGATGCCTTTCTGAACCGAAGTTCAAGGATGATGCAATCCTACCACTCTCTTGGGGACAATAGCCTCCAGATACCTTTCTGAACCGAAGTTCAAGGATGATGAAATCATGCCACACTCTCGAGGACCGAAGCCTCGAGATACCTTTCTGAAACGAATTTCAAGGATGATGCAATCTTGCCACACTCTCGGGGACCGAAGCCTCCGAATACCTTTCTAAACCGAAGTTCAAGGATGATGTAATCCTGCCACACTTTCAGGGATTGAAGCCTCCGGATACCTTTTTGAACCGAAGTTCAAGGATGATGCAATCCTTCCACACTCTCGGGGACCAAAGCCTCTGGATACCTTTCTGAACCGGAGTTCAAGGATGATGCAATCCCACTACATTCTTGAGGACCTAAGTTGCTGGATCTATTCTGGAAAAATGTCCCAAGATGATACAATCCCTCTTCATTCTCGAGGACCGAGGTCACCAGATCACTTCAGGGAAAGTTCCCAGGGATGATACAATCCCATTGAAACATCACTACTCCCCCTTTCAAGGAAGGTATTTCCAAACAACACCAAGCTTGTCTCGAAAGTTTTTGAACTTTACTCAGGACAGAGGCTTTGTCAGCACATGAGTAACTTGTTCATTAGTACTCACATACTAGAGCTTTATGGCTCCCTTCTGCACCATATCTCAAATGTAGAAATACTTGATTTCTATGTGCTTCAATCTATCGTGGAATACTGGGTTCTCTGTCATCTTTATACAACTTTGATTGTCACATAGAATCATGGTAATGTCCAACTCTAGGTTGAATAATCTTGACATCATCTTTCAAATCCATATGGCTTCATAACTAGCAGAGCAAGCTTCTATATATTCTGGTTCGTCTGTGCTTAGAGCAACATTGGACTGCTTTATGCTAAACCATGAAATCATAGCAGATCCTAAACTATAAAATCCTCCTGATGTGCTTTTCCTATCTGAGATACTCCCGGCCCAATATACATCTGTATAGCCATACAATCTATACTCATGACTACCATCATAGTATAGACTAAAGTCTATAGTCCCTTTCAGATATCTCATCACATGTTTTGCAGCTACCAAGTGAACCCGTCTAGGTTGAACTAGATATTGACTTAAGGTGTTCACAGCAAAGAAAATGTAAGGTCTATTGTTTGTTAAGTACATCAATGACCCAATGATCTATCTATATTGAGTCACATCCACTAACTCTGATGAGTCATTAGCTAACAACTTCAGGTTGGAATCCATGGGTGTGGCCATAGCTTTGCATTCCAACATATTGAATCTTTTCAATATCTCTAGTGCATACTTTCCCTAATTGAGAAAGATTCCTTCATACTTCCAGACCTAGGAAATAAAGTATTAGACCAAGGTCTAAATTCTTCAGCAAACTTCTTCTTGCATTCTACAATCTGTTTCTCATTCCTTGTCAGAAATAGATCATCCACATATAGTAATAGTATGACTGGTTCATCTTATACAACCTTGTAGTAAAGGTTAGTATCGAATTTACTCTTGGAAAAGCCCATGCTCGTCAGGAAAGTATCTATTCTTCCATAACAAGCTCTGGGAGCTTTCTTCAGGCCATAGAGGACCTTTTTCAACTTGCATACGTGAGTCCATTTGTCTTCAACTTCAAATCCTCATGACTATTCGATGTAAAACTCTTCCTCAATCATATCATTAAGGAAGGCTTGTCTTTACTTCATCATGGAAGAAACTACCATGATAGTTCTGAAGCAAGTGTACCTTGCTTCCTGAAGTAAGTGTCTTTTCAGAATTAATTCCCTCTTTCTGATAGAAACCTCTAGCCACAATCTTTCCTTACTTCTATCAGCAACATATTTTATCTTGCAATTCCATTTAGAAGATACCACATTATTTCTTTCTAGTTTGAGTACTATATCCCAAACATCATTCTAGTATTCCTTCATCATAACATCTTCTATGATTTTGTCTTGTCAGGTCATCAACATATCCTAGTCTTTTGTATTCAACCTTGAAGGTTGGAACCCACTTTTCTCTTGGTAAAGTCTTGATCCATCAGGAAGTTGTCCATCATGTCGTATTATGTTGAACTCAAATATATTCTGTAGTCACTCCCCTTGAAGTGGAGTATCATCTTCCCTCTTCATTCTGTACATGTGGTTCTATTCTTGATATATACTTCTAGTGGGTATGGTCAATAGAGTATGTCATGTCATAGTCTATTCTTTCTGAGGTAAATCACAAACCTTGCTTTGTACACTTGTTCTAGTAGATCCATATGGAAGATACTACAGACTTCCCTTCAGGTCTCGAAACCATATCATAGACATCATTCCCCATGATCGACTGTTACTCTTTGATCATAACTTATTTAATAGCCGGAAAGGTTAGCATCAATGATGTCACCCAACTGTGTTACACAACTAGAGTGTTTCCGAGGTCTCTTACTTTGGTTTGGAAGTATCACCATTATTTTCTTCATCTTGAGTTATCTCTCGTACCCATGTTGGTCTTCATCCTTCGAGGTGGATATACCACTCTCTGAAGCTATTTCTTCCGTCATGATGTCTCTGACCCTGGGAGCTTCATATTTATTGGAGTGAATATTGAAATGTCATCACTTGTTCTTCGGAACAAGTCTCATCCTTATTTTCTTGTAGGGGGTTGTACAGGACCTTTCCTACAATTTAAATGCACCAGTAGCATGGTTATAACCATTTCATAGAACATATACATAATGACAAATTCTTATGCATCATGCAACTATTTATCCAATACAACATTCATACATATCTCATGGAAACTTTCTAGATGACATCATTGATATTATGTGCTAATCCAATATGTCGGCAAGGAGGTTTCATTCTAGATAAGTAGCAATGGATAAGTAGCAAGGAGGAGCTACTTACTCATCACATGCATACTATTATTAATGCAAACTTTCTATCATGCATAACTCATCAACTGAATACAAAACAATATCATGAAATGACAATTGAATACTTATATTTTATTTTTTCATGGGTAGACTCCTTCTTGATCATTCTGCTTCACCATTTTCTTCATTCATGAAATCATCATTTCTTATCCAAATGATAAGATGGATAAGAGGTTCTTCAAGAATTGAGTTCTCCATATTCCTCATCGCTTGAGGGATCTTCTTTGAATGGTTAGAGCTTGATCTTCAATTGCTCCCATCTTCTTCTTCTCTTCTTATGAGTTGAGCTTCTTCTTCTTCCCAGAGTTAGTTGAAAGTAATCAATTCCTTCTAGTACACATTCCTCGCATGAATGAATCCCGTGATCCTGGGAGCCCATTCAAGGTGTCTATCACCACTTCTGCATTCTTCACTTCTTCTTTTACCTCTTCAATTTGTTTCTTAAGCTCATCTTCCAATGTATCTTATTTCCTTCAAATAGCTTGGTCAAGGAATCAAACATATCTTTCGGTGTCTTTAGGGAAGACACGTGTGGTACAAGTTGATCCGTGACTAAATTGGCAATGATCTTCTTGGCCTTGACCAAGTTTTTCTGGTGTAAGGATTTGAGCTTCATCTCCCTCTGGAATTGGAAACTTTCTACTCATGTAGGTGTCCAATTCATTTTATTCAGAGAGATCAAATACTTCCATGTTTGGAAGTTGTCAACCAAGCTTATCATCAAGCTGATGAGAACCTCAAATGGAAATAGCAAAAGATTAGATCTTACCGATTTAAGGTGTCCATCCAGGTTCCAGAGCTGGCTGATCTAGTGTTTGTTAGAGAAAACCTAATTTTCAAAACTTGGAATATGATTGGATATAAAGATATATCTCTTCAAGTTGAGCTGTCCATTGTACTTCTTTTCTGAAAACAGTGGAGGGAAGCTCCCAGAATAGGAAGCCCTAGTTTTCCAATTTCTACTGCAGAAATTCCCGATACTGTTTCTACACTATCTCTAAAATTAATACTCATCTGTGTCTAAAACTTCTCACTGAAGTAACCTCACGTGTACCTGTTCCGACACCATAGGTTTCATCAGAATTAGTTTCACCAATTTGGAATTATGATCATTTTCCAAAGGTGACCTGTTATAGGATTGTTCAGAACATCAAAGTTGTACAGACTTCCACATGTCACTGTTTCATGCTATGAGTTGAAAACTTGGACCACAGAAAGTAAAGTCCGTGCCCTTTCTGAAACATCTTTCGACATTTCATTTGGACCTTTGTAGCCCAAGATATAGCAATGCTCCCCAGGTGTCTTGTTTAGGGATGAATTCTGGAAGAGGCTAAAACCCTAACATGGAGGGATTATCTCTCCCAGAATATAGATCATATGAGGCTGAATTTTAAATACAGTGTACATGAGGATTTTATATTTGATCTCTGCAATTTTCAGTTCTTGAGCCTTTTCCAATCCTGAGATATAGCGAATGTACCAAAACTTATCAGTTTTAGTATTTAGGGTTTTTCCAGGTCGGGGTCAAACTAGGGTTTGAATTTCTTGGAGTTTCACTCAACCAAATATCTTGATCTAGGTCTCTAAAATTCGATTTTGTTGAGGAGAGAAATCCTATGCTAGGCTCACTCAAAAATTCCTCTTCTGTAAGAAGCCCTAATTTCCTGCACCAAAAACTGAAAATGCTCGGAATCAAATTCTGCTTCGATAGAAAGATGCGCCCTTGAATGGAGAGTCAGCCTAGCCTTCTTTTGTTGATTGATTGTGGAGAGAGACCCACAAAGTAAGAATCCCTAGCTTCTGTAGCTGCACAATGTCTTCTTTCAGGGTGGCTCTGACACCATGTTAAATTTTTAATAGTCATATCAGATCTTAAAACATTTAGCATCATAACAGCATAATCATAAGCCAAAAGATCACTGAAATATAGATAAGTACAACCATACAAAAAGAACACAAAGATTTATCCTGGAAAAACCTAGCAAAAGCTTCCTCAATATAGATGCCCCAAAACGATAAAAGGTAAAAACCAAAAGACTGATCCTCCTTCTTCTCCAGCCACAGCTCTTTCTCTCTCTCTCTCTCATGCGCTACACACGTGAGTGTGTGTGTTCCAAATGAGGAGTGCCACAGCTCTATTTATATTCATCCGTTCACTTTAATAATTACTTCCAACATGTAGGCTTGAGTTAATCATGTAGGCTCGACTTAAACATGTAGGTTCAAGTAACCACAACTGGGGTGCTAATGACCCACCTTTACAATTTGAGGGAACTACCTCATGACTCTTATTAGTTCTTCCAATTAGAAGCATCGGGGTACAAAGTAATACAAATTGTTCTCTTGGTAGGACCATTAGGGACCACAAAAAGTACATATAGAATATTCTTCGAAGTTACAATATTTCAACATAATACAAGAGATATATAATGTGAAATATCAATAATCAACAATTCATGTAATGAATGTATTCACAATAATCATTACACAAAAGAGATCGAGAAAATAACACTTTGAGATAACGCTGTACTAGATTAGTTGGAATTAAAGGAGCGAGTTACAATAAATAGCAAAGGAAATTTGAATTAGGGTAATAAGAAAATAAAATTGATCATGAAGGAATGAGGTGCTAGTGAGGCTTAACTAGAGCTAAATATCCTTATTTATCCATGCACACTCTCCTATATTGAGTTTAACTAAGTTATGACTCACTAAGAACTAGTTCTAATTGAATAATGCACATGCACATCCGCAAAAAGGATCAACTAAGGAAATAATGACTAAATAGGGTAATCAAGGACCAGTTATGACCTAAATTAGTGGAGCAAATCTAGTGCTTAACTAGCCACTAACTCAGACTCCTAAAATTAGGGAAAAGTTCATCAAATCAAGGAACACATCACCAAATAAAGGAATGTTCCCCCTAATAAAGGAATGAAACCATACTAGGGTGACTCAAGTGATCAAATTGAATGAGGTTTGTCCCACTAGAGTCATGAATTTATGGTATAAGTCATTAGGAAGGAGAATGATGGTATGTCTATGGTTGTTTTTCTCTAACATAAATTCCCCCAAACAAACATTTTGCAAAATAAATATTGGGATATTGATTTATTTTTGTTTCCTCTATTTGAATTAATAACAATTTCCATAGTTGTTAGAGTGATCATATATCATATATTTAATTTGAGATTGAGATAATCATTGGTTACAAATTAAGTTAAGGGATGATTGTTGAGTAATTATATGATTTGGTTATTTCATGAAGACTTGGTTGTTCATGTATACATAGGTGCTTAACTATTGAATGATATTGAGCGTGCATTATTGTTATAATAATTTATTTATACATTATTGTTGAATATTCACAATGAAACTAAAATAAATACTAAATTGTTCTTACAATGTCTACACCATCAAAGGTTGGACTTACATCTATACAATTTTATGTACCTCTATTTTTAACTATTCCATTGACTTTTTACACATTTTTATATACATCTATTCAAAGTATTTGATTATTTGCCAAGAAAACATATGTACGTGTCATTTCAATATATATATATATATATAGAGAGAGAGAGAGAGAGAGAGAGAGAGAACTATTTTTCACTATTCCATTGACTTTTTACACATTTTTATATACATCTATTCATAGTATTTGATTATTTGTCAAGAAAACATATGTACGTGTCATTTCAATATATATATATATATATATATATATATATAT
>LPNX010626918.1:91837-159941 GCA_001517045.1 Pseudotsuga menziesii
CATCTTCAATTCCCTCATCTAACATCTTTCCCCCTCATGGGTTGATTGACACTAGAAATATAAAAACCACGATTCAAGCGATTGAGAGTGGGATAACACATTTCCAAAAACTTTAATCCCAATGGGTTATTGCAATTGATTTGAGCTAGATGTAAGTTTTAAATTATAAACTATTGGGAGATCATGGGTTTAGTTTTTATTGAGTCCCTCTTAGTTAGGATTATATGGTGTACTCCAATAGTATATACCCTAGCCATAGGTATACATACGATTGTGTCATTCTAAGTTACCAACCATTCTTGTGAGAATTTGATAGTGATGTTATCATCCATATTATGGTTGATCGACCCTTCCTCCATATAAATATTCTAAAGAAGAGGAGTTGTGAAAAATATACTTTAGAATTAATGTGTGTTTGTGTACATATACATACAAATAAATAATTTATTGTAATTTAATTATTTTATGATTGATCCCTATATGGTGGTTTGAGTATCTGTTCATGGAATTATATAGAGTAAGAAGCTTTATGATTTGTAGATGCTTCTCATGGTGATTGATTCCAAGAAGTTAGACTTTATGAGCCACTCTTGGCTTACAAATAACTTAGACATGGTAGTTATATTACAGATATAGGAGATAATAATTAAATTATTTTATATATTAAGCACCTAATTCTCCCTTGACTATGTTTATCCCTCTAGAATAATTTTCACTACAAAAAAACCACTTGTGGCACCTTTATCCCATTTGGATATGAAATAACCCAAACAATGGCCTAAAGAACCATTCTTAGTGTCGTGTTTAGAGACATTATTATCTATGGCCTGCATTTTTGTTTAATCATGGCACTTGTATCCCTACAGTAGGCCATGAATACCCTATAAAGGTCCAAAGTGGTGATTCTAGGATGTGTTCATGGTGTTGTAGATAGAAAATATTCATGGATTATAAGTGTTGTTCATGGTGTTTGAACATGAGAAAAATAATTTAGGGAACATGTTTCTTATTGTTATCCCTTGACCATGTTTGAATATCTATACCCATCATTATTTCCCATCTAGCATACTCATAACGCCTTATCCCACTTAGATATTATTGATACACTATAGAGCTAATATGTCGGGGTCCAAGGTCTATTCCATGGTGCTAGAGCCTAAGAAGAAAGGTTTAAGTCTAAAGGTTATTCTTTTTTTCCATGACTATGGTAAATGACCTAATACTCTTTTATGATTCCCAATACTTACTAAATGTAGACTTACTCAACTTGGATTCCAAAGACTCCTTAGGGAGCGCTCATGTCATGGCTTCTAGTATTTGTTCATGGTACTTGATATTGAGAAGTTTAAGTGAGGGATTAAGACATATTTTCCCCTCCTTAACCATGTTTAAGCATTAACACCCATTTCTAATGCACAAAGATATTCTTGGCACATTTATCCCATTTAGAGACTTGTAAAGAGCCCCTATAAAGTACTCGTGTGTTGTTTTAAGGACTCATTGAAGGGTCTTAATCCTAATAATATTCAGCAATACTCCAAGGTACTTTATTTTTTCTCAACCATGTTCAAGGATCCATGACCCAACATCGATGCTTAAAACATCCTAGTGGAATCCATATATGACTCTAATCCCAAAGGACCCTAAAGGGTGTGTGCATTATTGTTTGTATGTGGTTTTAATGATAATTTGGGAATGGGAAGCTATATTCAGGTCCAAAGGCCTAGGTGTTTTCCTCTCTTAACCATGGCACTTGAGCTCAAGAAGTTTAATTTATGGTTTAATCCCCTTGTATCATCTCTAACCATGTTTATCCCTAAACATGTATTTCCACTACACAAAACCTACTCATGGTTGATGTAACTCACTCAGATGCTAATAAAACCTAACCATGTTAACAATAACCATTATTGGAGTATCCCAAAGATATATTATTCTTTAGGTTGGTTTATTCATGGAATCCATATATTTCTAAAAATCTTAAAATAAAGTGCCATGGTATGGGGAGGACAACATGTGGGACTTGGGAAGTAAACATAGCTTCACATGGCTTATCACCTTCAACAACACCTATAAAGAAAATTTACATAACCACTCTTTACGGGGTGTTTGTCATTAGAGTTGGATATGGATACCATTAGGGATTAATGAGTCCTCAAACAAACACTCATGTGTAAGAAACACACACACACATTTGGGTGTTTATGTGTGTGTGTGTGTGTGTGTGTGTGTGTGTGTGTGTGTGTGTGTGTGNAGAGAGTTGTATGAAAAAGAAA
The DNA here is from genome assembly GCA_001517045.1 of Pseudotsuga menziesii. Classification (NCBI taxonomy): domain Eukaryota; kingdom Viridiplantae; phylum Streptophyta; class Pinopsida; order Pinales; family Pinaceae; genus Pseudotsuga; species Pseudotsuga menziesii. The sequence continues at coordinate 94,114 of LPNX010626918.1, forward strand.
CAAATACTAAAAGTAAATCAAGGAAACAATAAAAGTACGATAAGAAGAGACCACGCTACGATGAAAGATTATTATCGTACTAATTATATTATTCATCATATAATTCAATATTATAATAAAATACAAAGTCAATATGGAAATCTAAATGCATACCCTATTATATTGAAGAGAAGGTCAAGTGTGAAATCGTATCATTTCTCAAATAACAAAACTTATCAACAGATAGTGCTAAAAAAATTGAAGTAGGGTGGTTAGTCATTTACACAATTCAATCATTTTTCTCATTTATTAGTGTTCATGTCATCTTGTATCTCAACCACCAAAATACAAGAACAAATAATCATGATACAGTCCAAACCAGAACAAGAGATAAAAGAAAATTCCTTAATAAGCTTTGATGACAAAGTATTTCTATAAGGGAAAGGAATGCCTCAAACATAACTATAATACTCACAATAATGATGCTAATAATAATAATAATGATGCTAATAATAATAATAATAATTAATGAAGAGACACACCATAATTAAGGGACATGACCTAACTAAAGTACATGAATTCAACCAACGTGACTAGCTTGTCCTTTATGGATTTATAATTGTTGTCATGTTTATATCATATATTTGGAAGGAAATTATTATTTTTTACTTAATTGATTACTTTGTAAGGGTTCTTTATAGGCCAATAAGTGGGACACAAGGACCATTAATACGTTTTGTGCACTATAAATGGGTGTTAAGGCCTAAATATGGTCAACGGGTCCAATCTTCTTCTTCCCTAAATAAATCTTCTTAGGTTCAATTTCCATGAATAACACGCACGAGACACAAAGCATGACCTCTTTCAATGGGTACCTTTAGATTATGATTGGTTTACAACATAGATTATTATGATGTTTTTAGAAAGACTACTTTGTCTTTAGGCCTTGAAAATTGTCGAGTAAGGTTACCAAGGGCCTTATGCATTTAACAAATATTATTTGGCTCAATCATCATGAAAGTTGCATTGAAGCACCACAAAGAATATTTCTATGGGATATTTAAGTGGGATATGACCTTCATTAATATTTTTCAGTAGCAATGATGGGTATAGCACCCTGAATAGTTAAGAAACAAAATAATCGCTTTACATAGGAAAATGAAACTTCCAAGTCTCAATTACTATGAACTAGGCCTCCAACCAAAACCCTTTCCCTCCATGTGTTCTCACCTTCTTAGTGTGGTATCCTAGATTCCCATAAACCATTATGTACATGAGGGAGATGAGTATCGGGAACTTAACTATGAATATGAGTTGAAAAAATATCATATTCCATTAACGAAAAGTTTTAAAGGTAAACACATTATTTTAAAATATGTCAAGGTGGAGGAGTTTTACATGGTTATTAGTTTATCTAAAATAAATATGCATGCACTTAAATAATATGTGAGAAAATTTATAACATAAATAAGTATGAGCATTTTTATAACCAATATAAGTCTGTTCTTTTATAATGTGTGCATGTATTTATCAATTTAAAAAAATGGAGGGCTTACCTCATTTCCGTTAGATGGATTTGTTGTTTTTCATTTAGCTTTGAAATGACAAAGCTATTAATTTGTATAACTTAATTTGTAAAAAAAATACAAAATACATATCTGTTTTTTAGCTCCATATTTTTATATTATTTTTTAATATTTACCATCTCAAATATTCTTAGACTGTAATTCTTTTTGAGTAAAATGGGATATTCAATCGGAAAAATATATTCTCTAGTGGGAGTTCTCGCTTATCCCGATGGAAGTGCAAGGGTGTTCATTGGATGTTCTCATTGGACGACCCTCTCGCGCTTACATCAGGAGAATCAACAACTCTCACTGTAGAATAAGCTTTTCCTATTCAATCCACTCATATAATTGAAATTAATAACTAGCAATTTCCCCAAAAGGTGCAATGATACATTGATAGGTTGTTGTTGAAGGGTAAAATTGTTACGGAAAATACTCACCTTCTGCAGACATAAGTTGTTTCCCTAGACTGAAACACTCAAAACTAGAACAAATGAGTCGCAACAACTAAAATAACTTCCCCTAAGATCAAATAGATTTATGGAATGCAATCTTTTACTTGTCACAACCTGTAATAGGTTGTCCTTTGGAGTGTTTGATCTCTACAGATTAACCTACAAAAAAGACACAGCAAAGTATACACAAGATTAAAGTACCAAGTTCAATCTATGGTCCTATGTTGATGACTAAGGAGTTCAACATTGAAAGTAGCGATCCATACACAATATCATTCATGGGAAAGGAACTTTTATTGCATAAATGAATAGAGAGATAAATTACAACCAAAAGCCTTAGTGCTAAGAAGTATCTTCTCAAGTAAACCTTTCCTCCAAAGCTTCAAACTTGTCTACCAAATGCTCAATCTCCTTGGCTAGTTTTGTCCAGAGTTTTGATGCTGTAACATGATCTTCCTCCCTTTACCCATGGGGGGTGAGCCAATACTTATAGCCATGGGAAGATAGAAGAGGTTGGGGATCTCATGGGTGAGGTGGAGGGAAGATCTTATAAGGATGGATCTCTAGACCAGGTGGTCCAAAATTCTAGGGATGATGTTTCCACGAATCCAAACTTTGAGAAGCCTCTCGAATCTTCTTGTTTTAACTCTAGAACTCAAGCACCTCTCTTTGTCCACTGAGACAAAGAGTTACCCAAGGAGCATCGTTTATTGTATGAAGGAAACTGTCCGTGGCACCAATTTTTGTTCAAGGGAAAAAGGGCATTGTGCATAAGGGTAACATACATTGACCACAAGGAAAGTGTGGTGATGGCCAAAGGCATGAAATCACTAATCCTGGCCCATATCCAACTTCACAACTTGAGGATTAGAGGAAAATACAGATATTTGGTTCTCATTGGACGATGATGAGAAATGTGTGTAACAAAAACTAATATAGAATTGGTGTTTTTTAATGGATCTACGCATTTTTTTTTATTTAAAAGTTGTGACACATTTGACAATGATTGTATTAGAATATAATTTAGTATAAAAGGAAGGCAACAAAATCCAATTTTAAGTTGAAGGCGTGAACTACCAATCCTTGTTTTTAGGGAAAACGAGTCCCATGGTTGTCATGTTTATGTGATTTTGGTACTAATAAGGCATTCTGAAAGTAGAAACTTACAAATATAAATGTGAAAGTTAACCCCCCAAAAAGAAGAATATTACAAATTTAAATGTGAAAGAGAACCCCAACAAAAAGGAGAATCTTGCAAATGTAAATGTTCATTCTTATCTATACTTTCCTTGGGACCTTTCTCGCAGGCCTCTAGTGCTCACAACAACGACTTATCCTACTTGGACTCTCAATGGATCTATGGAATTGTGTCCTCCATCAATTCCACCCAGTGAAAAGCTTCAGGTCCTCTCCCACTCTCGGTGGCCTATGTCAATTTATGATCTATGCAACATTAGAAATATACCAAACTCGTGGATCACACCTACTATTTTTTCTTTATAGGTGTAGAACTCCAAATTTCAAGAAGAGTCTCAGGAAATGTGGAAAGAATATTTCCGACATCGACCTCTTGACCTCTAAAAGGAAAGAAGGAGAGATACACACATTTTCAGGAAATTGAATAGAAACTGAGAAATTTAAAGGCTTGGGAATAAAATTCATGAACTACCATGGGAAATATTCATATGCAACATCAATATTTAAATGCCACCTACTATTCCAGTCAATGTCTCTACCCAAAGGATGATTCCACCACCTACGGTTAAACATGAAAGTTTCAAAGGAATGCTTGGTGCCTCCATCTCCTCAATGCATGGGGAGTGTGTTTCAAACTCTATCCAAGGTAGTAATTTTTTTATTTCTAGTTCTTTGTTTTTCCAATATATAGTTTTAGTGGGTTAGTTTGTTAAAGAATACACTTATAGTATTTAAGTTGGGGGAATTAATTAGTTTGAGTATTTACCATGCACAATTTCTACTTCTTCCCATAACCTAGATATAATATTCTTAAATTTTACAAATCACTGTATGGTTTCACCCATTGTGCGTTTTAAAGAAGTTCCATAACCCTTACTTTGAAAAAAACAATGGATTCTTGGTTGTCAACCTGTTTGTGGTTAAGTGGTGAAATCAAGGCACTTTAAATAATGCTCAATCCTAGTTTCAGATCATCCAAAAACATGTTTCCATGTCATTGTGATCAATGGAGTTAACTGCCACATACAAAACCAGATGAAAGCTCCTTTAGAGCACTTTCAATGAAGTTAAATACCACATCCAAGACTGGGTGAAAATCTTGGTGATCTTGATGGGCCAAATATGTGGTGTATCTCAAAGGACAAGGCTAAGTGAAAGTCCGAGGTGAATTTGATAGAATAGATATTACTTCATCATTGGATTTTAAGTTGAAGGTAGAGATCACTTCATTAAAGAGGGACTATTTACTAACCAATAAAATATAATAGAGGCTAGGTTAATATGTTTGTTGTAATTGGCCAATGCACCTATCGCCATTTAGTTTGTTTCAACAAAGTAACATAAATGTGCATATGAAGATATTTCAAGGATTCCTATAAAATGTATGTTTTTTATACATAAATGTTAATGAAATTCCCAAGGACTCATAAATTAGACTTTGGAATGAATTGAATAGAACCATTAAGGTGAACATTCAACTAAAAAATGCAAAAGAAAAAATACGGTTGAAATTGGGGGAAAACATCAAATTCCAAAGTGTACATTAGAGAAAACATATTTAGGGGAACAATTTCCTCTAGTATTCTCCTCTTTGTTGAAACATGGACTTGGAATATCATTATAAACCTTTATTTTAACTCTGAATAAGCATCATATGCAATGGACGTAGATATGTTCAACAACAAATGCATCAATTTCGAGACCTTTCCCTCAACATGGGTTATCAATTTGACCCCATGGCCAATTGAGTAGCTTAATTCAGTTTTCAATTAGATTTAAATATGTGGACAAGTGTGTTGATTTATAGGTGTCATAAACTAGACCTCGATGGTTTTGGTTTAATGGTGAGAAATAAGATGAAAAAATTGATCCCATAAGGAGATTGTCAAAGGGATATTTTTGTATGTTTTGATACTATGGGCAGTTGTCTATTTGAACAACATATAAGAAAGTGATTAAAATCAATGATCTCACACCATTTGATGCCTTCCTATAACTTCTATAGCATCAATGATTCCAAAAAAAAACATATTGAGGATCATACAATGAACCTTGTTGGAAAGGGGATTCATTGTGCAAGGTGCAACAAAGAAGATATCAACAAGTGGTAAAGTCAACTACGCAGGAGAAAGATAATGACAAGTGTGGTCGGTTTGGTCGAAATTAGGTAGAATTTTTGGTCCAAATTAGTTAGAGAGTCGGATTATGTGGACCATTTTGTAAAGGCACAAGCATATAAAGAGAATCAGGAGTAAAGTCATTAGTTTGTTGATGAATAACAATAGATCATCAGTACTATGAGAAGAATTCGAAGTACTATGATATGGTGAATGTAATTTGCTTGTATGCGAGCTACGGATGAATGAGATTTTGGTCTGAGGATTTCGAGTGAGGGTTTTTTTATAATATTTTCAAGCTAATATAAGAAGAATATTGATGATGGAATTCCGGTCTTTTTCTGTGTTTCTACAATGGTGCAATCTGTTATATTTTACATGTCTGAATGATGTGAAGCCTTGATGATTCTATAGGTTTTATATATGTTTATGTATTTATTAAGGTGATATGAATTATTTTGATCCAATACTCAAATTTAATGCAAATAATGATGTGTTAAAGACTCCTTGATCTATGAGTAACATTGCAACAGATTGAGACACAGTGCACAAGTCCTCTTCCTTATGTAGAAGCGTGGTTCCTGCAACCCTTCCTCAAACATATTGGGTGAGACTGCATCTACTTCGCAGGTGTTGCTAGTAGAATAAAACCTGTTTGGGCCAATTTTTATGGAGATTGCAACGAAGGGTGTTGATAGACCTGTGGGGTGAACCCCTGTCGAATGAAGTGTGTCAACAAATGGTTGTGTTTCCGAGACCATAGCATGAGGAAGAAAAGGACATGTTGTTTCATCTGAGCATTAGAGGAAATTTCAACTCAAAATGGGCCTCCTAAGGAAAATTAATAAAATAATAGTTAAAATAATAAAATAATATTTATTAATTTTGGAGGAAGNGCCATGTGTTTTTACTCAAATTTCAATCAGGAGAGCTCGCTGGATGCGAAATTTAATTATGCATCCAACGAGTACCCACTTAACATACTTTTGACGGGCCCCGCTACCCTAAAAACAAGAAATACCTTAAAAATATGTTGATGATGTCATCATCACATGTTTTTCAGGTATTTCTTGTTTTTGGGGTAGAGGGGCCATAAAAAGTATGCCGAGTGGGTACGCATTGGATGCGGAATTAAATTTCACATCCAAGGAGCTCTCCCGATCAAAGTTTGAGTAAAAACACAAGGAGATATGTTGAAAATATGAAAAAAAAGTAGTTTTTTTTATGATACCTATCCCCAAATTTATATTTAAAAATTGTTTAAGAGGTGCTCCCTTTTTTAATTTTAAAGAATTTCGATTGGATAATACATGATGAAATGGAATTTGTATTATTTTTGGAAGGCCCATTTTAAATTGAAATTTCCTCTGATGAAAACTGAAGATCTAGGACTAGTTTGATCAGAAGGCTCGAGAGTTCGTAGAAGAAGAAAACCAGAACTCCATATTGTTGGTAGAAGAGTGGTTGGGAATATATATCTACTCTGATATTCATGAAATATTGTTTGTTGAGTTTTCGATAATACTATAAGAGTGGTTGATGTAGCTCACTTTCCAGAAGAGGAACTTACAAGGAGGCGAATCTAATAAATGGACCCCTGAAATGATCCAGCAACTGCAAAGGGTCAACAACAAAGTGTCAAGAGTTGTCGAAGTGTGGATCGACAAAAAATTGGAATGATATATCGCTAAGTTTGTTTTCGACACACTCAAGTCCTATAGCAACGCAGAGAGGGAATTCTTCAAGGGACTAAGAGAGAGTTTTCTATTGTCCTTGTAACTTTGGATTAAGATCCTCATCTATGAAAACGGAATACTGAAGAAAAACTACGATGAGTAAATCTCTAGTGTTCGAAGGTTATGGGTACCGCAAAGATGAGGGTTTGATGGAATGATACGGGGTATATGGATGGAAGTTACGATCAGACTATGAGGGAAGTCGATGAAGACTGTGGTCTTCTAAATAGTGGGGCAAGGTTCCGGTAATAGAAGAGGCAGAGGACTAAGGAGATTCCTCATATGAATGGGACAATAAAATACGATAGGAGACCACAAGGGACTAAGCGACCCTATAGTGATGAAGTAGACAACTAGGCTATGCCCAATGCTAAGAAAGGACCAACCCAAAGAAACAATGTACCTACAAATTTGTGCACTACGCTGAATTCAGGAAGAAAAACCATATCATCAATCAAAATACTGCCATGTGTGTCACCACAGGAGTAATAGTAGTGGATCCGCAAATGCCAAAAGAAGACCTAGAATTGAGGGTGATGACATAAAACTACCTTTGGTTCAAGGGAATATGATTGAAGATCCAGATCAGTATTGGATCCTCTGCAAATAAATATGGAATATGAAGCAAGTATAATATGAAGACATCAAGAAAGGACAACTAGCAAGAAACTTTCGAGGTCAAGCATTCGATTGGTACATGAAGATTGTACAAGTGATGACAAGGCATCAATAGAAGACATTAACGCTGATCAGGACCAGATTAATTAAGGAGTGTAGAAATAATAGATCAATTCTATGAGAAATTACGCTAAGAAGAAGCACAAGAAATAGATCTTGCTACTAAGAATCCTCACAAGCATACATAGGAAACGAGACTAAATCACATGAATGAAGAGATGAATATTGGTGTGTATCGTTCCATTGAATAATGATAAATAATAGTGTACATAAATATTACATACCTCATAGGAAAATCAAGTTGTATGGAGACAACTCATAAATCTCAAAAAGGCTGAGTTACCAAAATATAGCAAACCCCCATAGGTGGCTAAAGCACTTCCCAAATCCATCAAGGACCTCACAAATTGGAAAAATAATGAGTGAGTTTTCAAGGAGATGGAAAAAACATGATAATCCTAGAAAATAGAGGAAAATTCATGAAGGATGGGTTGGCAACAAAAGCACCCAGTTTTCTAGTTTGACTAGCTTTACCTTATCCACAAAAAAGAAGAAAAAGAAGAATAAAGTAGAATCTGCTATAAAGTGTTGTATACTTATTCTGTATGGTAAAAGGTGGTCAAGATCAATCCATAAATAGAAATAAATTATTCCTAGGATATAGATGGCATGTATTGAATTTAAGGTGCAAGTGGATGCCAACTAATTAAGCTAGTGGGTGAATAATTAATCAAATAATGATTAATTATTTTATCATGATTTATGAGTGGGTTTAATATATTCCAACACCCCCTATAAGTCCGAATTTATAATGGTATGAAAAAAAAAAATGGATGCATATGGATGTATATAGGGCCCAGCAACAAGGCTATGGTCACCCTTTAACAATTATTATGTCTAGAAAAGTGAGGAAAGGGGCAAAACCACATGGGGAAAATCCTCCCTCAATATAGGACAAGGCACAAAATTTGAAATATTTCTTCAACATATCTTGATCTTCACTTTAATTAGCTGAAAGAACTGCTTCTGGATGAAGGACTTGCTGAAGAAATCATGAACTCCATGATCATGCGCTAGAGTGTAGAACCTGCAAGAAGGAAGAGGAGAGACTCCTTGTATCTCATCAACTGATGAAGTAGGAGCATTATCTGAATGCTTATTTCTACTATCAAAATCTGATCTGGAAACATAATCTGAAATGGAAAAGAGATCTATGCATACTCCTTCCCAAAGAGTACAAAAATCAAGACAATTTATTTCACACCCAATTCCATGAATAACTGCAAAATTGTGATGTGAATCACATGTCAATATTCCAATCTGATGTAGCACCTATATAGATCTGATATGAGGCTAATAAAACTCTTATATACCATAAATATTAGCATATGGAACATCAAGGACAAAGGATTCAGTGGCTCCATGAGGATATAGGGCTAGACTAGGAAAATTATGAGCAACTAGGGAAAACTGATAGGTGTAAAAATATAAATAATGGATGGGCATGAGATCTGAACCATAAGTGTTTATAACAGATCCAAACATGATTAATATCGGTTGAAATATTACCAAGGACATGGATAACCAGCCACTAAAAGATAGGAAAGACTTCAAACCATGTAAGATAAATATCACTGCATAAGAGACCAATGAGGAGTCAACTAGTGAGTTTGGGATTTGTATAGTGTTTGGATTATTCAGAGGTATGGTAGACAGTATGGATGGTGGTATTATATGTGTATCAACCTGAAATTATTCTTCTAATTCAAAATCCAAAGGATCACATATAAGCATATCAATACACTCATGGGAATACACTGGTAATGAATCCTCTGTATGAAAGGAGGAAAGAATGAGATGTTCACAATCTTCAAGAAGGATCTGAGTATTTATGCCAATAACAAAGGAGGAGATGTTGAAGCACATGAGAACAATTAAGGTAAGTGGTAAGACACACATAAGGATTGATGTGACTAAGCAAACATCATGGAAGTCACTGGGTTGCACACCATCAAAGAGAGAGGTATGCACAAGGTGTGAAGAATCTGGCACATAGATCTCAGAAAACCACTTATACTATGAAACGAGAACTCGATACAGTTCTCATTTTTCTCTCTCCTAATTTTAGTATCTATTTTTACCTCATTTTCAAAAAGGGTTGATAACAGTATCACACATTTTCATTTTGAGGCATTTTTTTGGGCCTTTGAATCATCTTTTTCATAAACTATTTTTAATTTCTAGTTTCAGGTGTGTTTTTAGAAATTTAACAAAATAACATACATTTAGAAGCAAGTTCTAATGAAAAACATATACATTTTGTAATTTTTTCTCTAAAACAAGACATTTTTATGGACAAAATAAGACATTATCATTGACAAAATTGTAAATATTTCGAGAAAATAAAGACATTTATAACCATTTTCAATGGATTTTCAAGTATTTTTTTTGTATAAAAGTGATATTGTTTCATATTATTTTCCAAAATGAAACGATTCACACAAACTCAAAAAAAATTATACCATATATTTGTTAATAACATATTAAAAACATTATATATAGAAATTTTATTTTTAAAATAAAGTATGAAAGTCAAAACATTACTAATATATCTTATCAAAAAGTTGTCAAATTTAACATTTTCTTCAAGACATAAAACTAATCAACAATATCATGCAGGCCAAATTCTTCATCGAAATTGGAATTTTTTTATCTTGGCTTTCTTTAGGGACATCAATGTCCTCTTCCATTGGGTGTTTTATGTCTGCAAGATTCCCAAAGTGCTCCTTTCCAAACATCCCTCCCAATCGGTGTTGAGTCTATTTTGACATCTTCGCCACAAGTGTTTTACTAAACTCTCATTTCTTCAAACCAACTTCTTGCAATTCATTTAGAAGAATTTGAACAGCACTAATTTTTTGCTTGATGTAATTGAATTGTAGTGGATCATTATCAATGGATATGGAATTCCTTCCTTTATGTAAGGAGCATGTTATTGTTGTACCTAATCACGCAAAAAAATAGTTAAGTCAAGTCAAATAGCATAAATCCTGCATACTTTCAAAAAAAAATTAATGAAGGATAAAAAATAAATAAAACTTGAAATATGCGTTCATATGTAATATCATAAATTTTAGTTGAACCCAAGAACACATCTAAGACCGAGTCTCCTTCTTTTGAAAATGCATATATGATACAATTAATCAATAGTGATGCCTTTTGATAGATGTACACAGTCACTCCTAACCCCCTAATCCTCTAACCTTAACATCAATATTACATTAAAAAAATAAACTCCCCCAACCTCCTAAACATTACATTTAAAAAAAGTAACAAAAATTTAAAACCACCCCAACCCTAACATCAACATTAAATTAAAAAAAAATTAAAATTAAAACCCCCCTAGCCCCCTCACAATAGATTAAAAAATTAAAATTAAAACCCCCTAAACCTCCCACAACATTAAACTAAAAAACATTACATTAAAATAAATTAAAATCCCCCCTAACCCGCTAAACCCCACCCCACAACATTACATTAAAAATAACATTTAAAAAAATTTTATATGCTCTAACCCCTAAACTCCACATCACCCAAACAACATTACATTAAAAAATTATAAATATTTTTTTTAATAAACTCTTCCCCTAACCCCCACAACATTAAATTTAAAACAATATTTAAAAAATCATTTTTAACTCCTTAACCCCCTAAACGCCCCCCTAATCATTATATTAAAAAAAAATTTTAAAAAATCCACCACTCTCTTCTCCCTCCTCCCTTCCCAGTGACCCCCCTCCCCCCTCCTTCTCCACGCCCCTCCCTTCCCGACAACCCTCCTCCCAAAAATACACCAACATAATTTATTTATTTTTATTTTTTAAAACAACACCCATTTCTCTACTCTACAAGAAGATAATGTTTATTTAAGAATTATCCATTTCATACAACAACCAACATTCACTTATCATTTATACACTAACCACCTCATAAAGAAATTAATATCCAATATACAAGAACTTACATCCAAAATCAGTTCTAAGGGTGTCATTTATACAATATCCATCTCATAAGGGAATTAATATCCAATATAAAAAAAAGGGGCTTGCATCCAAAATCAATTTTAAGCAAACCCTTATAGCTACATATATATAACATGGAATACTTTCTCCATTAAGTATAAAACCTAACACATCACCAAACAAAAAAATATATCTTCTAAATTATTTAAAAAGTTTCACATAAGTATCCTTTAAAGACAACTTTTCACTCATATTGTGAATATACGTGAACAAGCTTTAGACAGCAATTTGAGTTCCTTTTGAATTAGAGATCAGGGCACTCTACCTACATGTGAAACTATAGTTATTAATAAGAGATTCTGTAATATACACTGTGGAGATGTGTTATATCCGCCCCACCTCTACCCACTAGGAAATCGCACAAAATTCGACATAAATTTCAGACCCCAACTCAGTATACATATCCAACTTTAGTAAGGAAGAAGACAAAATCCAATGAGGCTGGAAAGCGGAAATTACAAATCAAAAACCTGCATCTTCACACGTTCTCTGAATGGATCCCACTAACCTGTGAGTTATCGATCGGAGAAAATCATAATCCGATTTCACGATCTGGTGGGCGAGCCACTTGGTGTAATCTCGAGCAATTTGTGTGTTTCCGGTGTTAGGGTGTATCGTATTATAAGACAAAGAGCCATGTCCACGGGGGAGGGAGGAGGGAGGAGGCTCCGCTCCCTCGGGCTCCAAAGGGCCACCCATTACTGGTGGCGCGATTCTGAGAATTGCACCACCAGTAACGGGCGGCCCTTTGGTGCCCGAGGGAGCAGAGCCTCCTCCCTCCCCCCTCCCCCATGGGCTATTTTTGTGGAGGTTCAATGATTTTAGTTGCCTGCAAAAAGAAAATTGGTGATTGACTCGGAGCCAAACGTTTGATGGTTAAATTTGGACTTTTGTGTGTACGGAAATTTCTATGCGCATTTACGTTGAAGGCAGAAAAAATATTTGTCAAATAACGGACGTCTTCATCAGTCTCGACTGGAAACTCGTTTGTAGAAATAAGTTGATGATCGGCGAAATTGGGCATGTTGCTGGCATGTACAAGATTTAAAGTGGCCTTTTCATAGGGATAAGTTGATGGGACATGATCAGTGACTGCCTGTATGGAAGTAGTATCTGTTGGTGGTGTCCTATCAGGACTGATAATAGATCTTAGTCCTATTGCAGCTGCATAAGAGCATCCCTTGTCCATGAAGGAGCTACTCTAAATAATTTGTTTTTGATGTTGCTGATGAGCACTCAATATGGAATGATGTATTACTGCCTTTGGAAGTGATTCAAGAAGAACCATGTGTGTGGCAAGGCCCCTTTCAACGGCTACAATATTCTTCCTACAGAGGCTTGGCATCGAAAGTATGAAATCGATGAGCTTAAAGTATCCAAGAGAAACATTTTCCAGATCCAAGCCACAAGTTGCTCTGAAATGGCCTTTAAGAGAAGAAAGGGGCTACACTCCCCTTCAGGTAATCGTTTGGATACTTCTCCTAGAAATTCTGAAAGCCAAATTTTAAAATTCTTAACCCATGGTCGACTAGATTCTGGAAGTGGTACTAAAGCTGAACTCCGTGTTTCTACCTTTTCTTATTGAACCCCCAAGGCTCTCTCCGATTGGTGTGATTTGGTTTCTTCTATTCCCTTCCCTATGTTCTTCTTGCACATCTTCTAATTGCTTAGTGGAGGATATGCCTTCTTGTATACTTACTTTCATTAGTTCCAAGGTTTGAAGCTTGTACCTGGGTACTGTATGCCCCCTTGATTTCTACATGCGTAAAGATCTACACAATCATTTAAATTGAGTGTATGCAATGTTTTACTTACCTTTCTACCATGTATTGTAACGCAATGGATTTCAACTGCAGAGGCCAGAGACTCTTCGAATTGAAAGTAACGAATCCGTAACAGCTAGATCGAATATACTCTCCCGGTTGAATTTTCGATAACGATTGCGTCAACCACCTGGCCGAATTTGCTCTCAAAAAGATATCTCAAATCCTTTGCAGGTTGCTTCAATAATTATGATGAAGAACTATTCTAGAAATTTCGTAAAACAATCTTTATTTTATTAGAACTGTAAGCATTTCTGACCAGATTCGGTCCCATAATTCAATTACATAAAAGATTATAAAAATATATATGTGCAGAGAAGATTATATTCTCAAAAATATATATGAATCTATGAGCATACAAGATTTTACTGCTGAAAATATAAAAATATCTTATGAAGAAAAATACATAGAGTTAGTTTAGCCTATTGGTTTGACGTGCTTATATATATTGTATCCTCATTTGATTAAGGGATTATCAATCTCTATAGAAAAGTTTAATTTTCTAGACCATGAATGGAATCGAAAGTTTATTTCATATTAAAAAATTACAAAAAACTCAAAACAAAAAATCCAAATAGTAGAATTTTTAGACTATTATATTAAAATATTGTGAATTCAAATTTTTATATTAAAATATTTTTAATTCAATTTAAAATTGAAATGAAGATTTATTGGGTCTTGGTAATTGAAATGAAGATTTATTGGGTGTTGGCGCCCGTCGCTCATATTGCGAATATACATGAACAAGCTATAGATAGCAATTTGAGTTCCTTTTAAATTAGAGATCAGGGCACTCTACCTACATGTGAAACTATAGTTATTAATAAGAGATTCTGTAATATACACTGCGGAGATGTGTTATATCCGCCCCACCTCTACCCACTAGGAAATCGCACAAAATTCGACGTAAATTTCAGACCCCAACTCAGTATACTTATCCAACTTTATTAAGGAAGAAGACAAAATCCACTGAGGCTGGAAAGCGGAAATTACAAATAAAAAACCTACATCTTCACACGTTCTCTGAAAGGATCCCACTAACTTGTGAGTTATCGATCGGAGCAAATATTAATCTGATTTCACGATCTGGTCGGCGAGCCACTTGGTGTAATCTTGAGAAATTTGTGTGTTTCCAGTGTTAGGGTGTATCGTATTATAAGCCAAAGAGCCGTGTCCACGGGGGAGGGAGGAGGCTCCACTCCCTCGAGCGCCAAAGGTCTGCCCGTTACTGGTGGCTCAATTCTCAGAATCATGCCACCAGTAACGGGCGGCCCTTTGGAGCCCGAGGGAGAGGAGCCTCCTCCCTCCTCCCTCCCCCGTGGACATGGCTCTTTGTCTTATAATACGATACACCCTAACACCGGAAACACACAAACTGCTCGAGATTACACCGAATGCAATAATGACCTGCTGCGGCAGGGATAAAAAACATAACATCAAAATAGTTTATAGTTTTGAATATGGTGGTTGTCAAAGTGTATTTGGTGAGGGTTGCGAGAGACTTTGATGGCATTGAGACATGGTCGAGAACATCAACTCATCATATAGACAATGGCTAGAGAACATATGTGGAATGATCCATACAAATCAACATTCGTCTAATGTATATGAATGATTATGAAGGTTCAACATATTTCATTAATACATAGGAATCACAAGGAGGAAATGCCTTATGGTTCAAAAATAAAGGAATGATCTTTACCAAAATTTCATAACCACTTGGCTCTCCAAAACAAGTAACATTACATGGCAGTTTTTTTTCTTAATTCTAACTTTTAATTTTAATTTTAAATTTAATTTTGGTTTCTCATAATTCTTCCTGAAGGAAAAGTATGTTTCCACGTTAATGTACTTTAACATTCTTAAAATAGACTTATCACAAATTAAAAAACCCAAAACAAAAATTTTAATGGCTAAAGAAGAATTTCAATACATCATCTGAGATAAATATTGAAATTCTAAGAATCGCGCCACAAGTTACACTACGATATATAAATATGTGCACATTAAGTCTAAAGGGATATCAAACTATTTATTCTTACACATCACGATCTTGGATGACTTTTCAAATAAAATATTGGATGATATTTCATGTAACAATTTAAATTAAGAAAAGCTAAAGGTGGTATGCGTCAAATTTGGTAATTGGTAATGTTGGGTTGATATAATGCAAAAGCTAGAGTTTGTATGGGTCAAGTTTGGTAATTGCTAATGTTGGGTTGATATAATGCAATTATTTGTATCCATATGTAAAGGTGACACGCTGTTTTAATGATAGTGTTGTTTTTACATAGAGCTTGTCCAAAATGATGGGATTACATGCTTTCAAAGTTGACATAGAATTGTTATTTTTAATTATTGTTTTTATAAATAAATATTTTTTAAAAATAATTTGTGTTGTTTTAAAATTTTTTAATGTAATGTTGTTGGGGTTCAGGGGTTAGGAAGAAGGTGTTTTATATTTTTTTAATTCTTTTTTAATGTAATGTTGTGGGGCTTATGGGTTAGTGGTTTAATTTTTTTATTATAATGTTGTGGGGATGTTTTAATTTATTTTTAATGTAATGTTGTGGAGAGGGGGAGTTAGGGGTTTAATTTTTTTATTGTAATGGCGGGGGTGTTAGGAGGTTTAGAGAGTAGGTGACATTTAAGTAGATAAAAAAATATTAAAAGAAAATCAAAACTAAAAATTGTGGGATAGGGGGTAGGCCATGCTTCAATTAATACTACATGAATTTAAAAAAATAAAATAATAATTGCAGAAAAAAGAAAAAGAAAGGGTAAAAAACAAATCGTCGCCCCATTGACATCTTGAAATTACAGGAAGTTGATATACTAGATTATGATTTCAAGTTTAAAAATAAAGGCACTATTTGCTCCAAGACTATAGAGATTATCAAGAGGTTGTTGCCAAAAGAAGAAGATGCAAGATGAGAGTCGGCTAAACCAAGCCGTAGATCCTGAAGGAATCTGACATCTGAAGTGATGGGCATAGATGTAGACTCAGATGGTGCACCCATTGATAATATAGAAGAATTTGGGTCATCTAAATCTTCATCCAGTTTTTCATCTACAGAATATGTAGATTCTGATGGGGTGTCAAAATCCATGGATGAATTTGAATAATTTCACATGAAACATTTTAGATGTTTTTTACTAGTATGATGTTTGTAATTGAAACTCTAAAGGAATTTTTGAATATTTATATGAATCATTTGTTCTTATATGGTCTAATATACGATTTCATTATGAATCACATCATAATTTATTTGATTTAATATGGTTAGATGGGTGAAATTATTTATGAAATATTTTTTTTTTAATATGCAAGTTTAAAAAAAGTTGTAATTCATCTCTTGAAGAAAAAAATATTTTTCCAATTTTGAGGTTGATTTTAAAGTTTTTGTAAACAACAGTATGGGATGTTTAGTCCGTGGCTGTATTTATTACCCCGAAAAAAAAAGCGTGTATACTGGTATCAACACTTTTCTATTTTGGGGGTGTTTTTGGTGTTTTTTATGCAAAAATCATAGTTTTTATGGCTAGAGTTCTCGTTCTTAGTATAAAGTTCTCGTTTCATAGTATAAGTGGTTAGAATATAAGATAGGAGATTTAGAGAACAATGAATGGGTTATAGGATCATAATCAACATCACTAGAAGCTCCATATGTTACTTCTTTTTCATCATTAGTATCACAAGAAGAAAAATCACCTTCAAGAGACACAGAAAAAGATGGCTCTTCAATATTTGCTTCTTGATTGAAGGAGGAAGCATTCGAATCAAAGAGGGCAGCATCAACATGAACTGTATGAGACACTTATTCATCACGATCAACTTCATTAGAGAATGTATAGACCAAGAAATATTGAGAGAGAGAACAAGAGGAGATGCTAGGTTTGCTCCATGCTTCATCTTCTATGTCCCGCAAACCAAAAGCTTTGTCCAAAATTTTCCAAGGCTCAAATGGATACTCAGTAGAATCTATGAGATGATATATATTTGGAGACATTCCAAAACACATAATTCCATAAGCTCTATCACAATTATTAATCCAATCAAGTTTGCTCAATGCACGAATGGATACATCAAAGAGACATTGCCTCTTCAAGTATGCACTCATCTTTGGCTTCTAATCAACATAGTTGAAAGGAAATAGTAGAGGAAATTTTGAATCCATATAGAAGTTGTTGATATGCTCTAGGAGATACTCTCTGCAACCTGCAAAAGAAACTAGGAGAAAATCTTGTAAGCTAGACAATCTCTTCTTGAGAGAGGGATAGAAGACTGGATGCGCTCCTCAACTCTGTAGAACTTAATCAACCTTGTTGCTCTTGATGCCATGTAGAAGATGGCAAGGTTGTGCTCCCTGTATCTCTGATACCATGTAGAAATAATACATCAATGCTATGAACAATGATGCTAAGAAGAAGCATAGGAAATAGATCTTGCTACTAAGAATTCTCACAACGATACATAGGAAAAATAGAGAGAAGAAAAGAGACTGAATCACATGAATGAAGAGATGAATATTGGTGTGTATTCTTCCATTGAATAATGATGAATAATAGTGTACATAAATAGTACACCCCTCATAGGAAAATCGAGTTGTATGGAGACAACTCATAAAGCTCAAAAAGGATTACTTACCAAAAAATAGCAAACCCCCATAGGTGGCTGAAGCACTTCCCAAATCTATCAAGGACCTCACGAATTGGAAAAAGAATGAGTGAGTTGTCAAGGAGATGGAAAAAACATTCTAATCCTAGAAAATGGAGGAAAAGTCATGAAGGATGGGTTGGCAACAAAAGCACCTATTTTCCTAGTTTGACTAGCTTTACCTTATCCACAGAAAAGCAGAATCTACTGTAAAGTGGTGTATACTAATTCTGGATGGTAAAAGGTGGTCAAGATCAACCCATAATTAGAAATAAATCATTCCTAGGATATAGATGGCATGTATTGAATTTAAGGTGCAAGTGGATGCCAACTCATTAAGCTAATGGGTGAATAATTAATCAAATGATGATTAATTATTTTATCCTAAGTTATGAGTGGGTTTAATATATTCCAACAAGGAGTTCAAAAATCTCAAATCTGAGTTGTAATATAGTACTGAGTTGAAAGAAATAAAACAATATCCGAATGAGTGGGTATGGTATTTTGATCAGCGGTTCAGAACGCTAATGGATAAGGTCATCTTCAGGATGAGCGATGTGAAACAAAAAGAATGGTTTATCGCAACGTTGGTGCCACACATATGGATTTCATTAATGCAGCAGAAGATTGCATCACAGACTGAGGCTCTGGAGATTGCGATGAAGTTGAAAGTCTCACTAGTTGGAGAAATGGTGGTTGCAAAGAACCAGATCCAACCGCAACTAGAAAATATTACTATTCAGTTGCATGATATCAAGAAGGGAAAAGAAGTCCGTGAAGAAGTATGGAGAAGTCAATTTCGTACAGAAGGGCATCATAAGGATCAATTCCCGGACTTTCACGAATACTTGTAGGTTGAATCCCATAATCCACTAGGTCAAAGCAGACTACCATAGTGTCGAATTTGTTAGACTAGAGTTATAGCTAGTAAAATTCCCTAGGTATGTACAGAAGCACCTACCTTTTGTCAATAGGACGGAAGAATAGATTATGTGGATAAAATAAAGAAAAACCTGCAACCCACTGTAAGAGACAAACAAAGAAAAACCTGCAACAAACTGTTAGAAATAAACTAAGAATTAGAATCTAAACTATGAACTAAATAACAAAAAGGATGAAGACCATTATACCTCAGATATTTTGGAAGAGGGCCACCATTCCCGGACTCAGAAGATCCCTCTCCATAGGAAGGGTTGGTGTGGAGTCTGACTCAACACACCAAGGTATGGGAAAATGGGTGAAATGGGGTGAATGGAGTGAATGGGGTAAATGGCTTGAGAGTGATGGTCTCTCAAGGCATTCATGCGACTATAGTCATGAAGGGTAAGGGAATATTCATGAGTAATGGGGACCCCCACCCCTCCTTTTATATTTTTTTCTCACATTTTTAGGGTTTTAAGCCCCTGGTTAGGGATTTGGGCCCTACCTAGGGTTTTAAGCCCCCTTTCTCTTACTTTTAGCTCCTTTCAGGGTTTTTAGGCCCTTTTAGGGTTTTTAGCTCTTTTTTGAGGCTTTAGCCCCTTTTTGATCTTTTTAGCTCCTTTGTGAGCTATTTTGGCTCTTTTGGGGTTTTTAAAGCCTTTTTTTTATTATTTTAGCCTTTTGTGAGAGAAACATATGTTAAAGGTGGAGGTGGGGGTACAATGGGTTAGTAAATATATGTATGTAGGTGGTGTAGGACTTGTAGAGCAGGTTAGGAAAATTTTTGTGTTAACAGATTGCCCCTTGATGTGTGAGGGAAGGAGCTCATCGTATGGCTGATGAACATCATAGGATCCTGAGGATTGTGGAGAGACCTGTGAAGAAGCATTGCTTCATCATTCGAGACATGGTGGATTTGGTTTTTGTATTAAAATGGTTCCCATCAATGGGTGAGATACAAAGAATATGTGACATGTATATGGATGAGGAAGGCATACCCATGCTCGCAACAATGTTAAGAAGAATCATGTGATCGAGGCTCTGAATTACAAGAGCCGATCCTATACAACTGGTGTTACATAATGGTGGCCTCCATGAGAGGATGAATACAATACTGATATGAAGAAATGGTACATCAAACCCATGGAATTCTCATGGAATGATATATCTTCACAACTCATGACCTGGTGGATATGGAATTTTACATGGTTGTAGGGACTCGCTGATGGGGATTCAGAGTATCTGTGGTACAATATGTTGCATTAATCATGAATATATACATAAGCACTACTCTTGGGATTCTCAACACTTTCTCCAATGCAACCCTAAAATCACAAGGGACATGAACCTTTCTGGGTCCCTTCATAGACTCACCAATGTGCTAGAGTCATGTTACACTCGAGGTATTCGACCAAATACTGCACCAACCAATACCCTATATGAATCTCAATGGTGCGATGATGTGGCCAAAGTTGAGCACATGAGACACAACTGTCCCGAGAGGCACTAAGCACTCCTCTCAAGTGGTCCAAGGAACTCATTAATGAGGTTAATGAAACTAGGATACAGGGACCTCTGGGTCTATCCTTTGGAATATATGTGTTGTCATCGATAGAGGGAGACCTGAAATTGACCAAGGAAATGATGTTTCCTTGACTATAAGTGCGAGGGTGATAACTAAGGTTGTGAGACAATTTGGGGACTGAGACACTGAATTGGGGAATAGGGGCAGGAGGGGTATAGGGGACTCAAACTTCCTTTGTTTAGAGTATAGCAACAGGGTTGACTTGGCAGCAAATGAAACCGACTCATAGGAGAGGGATCATAGCTGTAATACCGGGAATGTAATTGCATATGAGAAGTACTTGGGAGAGGTAGACACTTTTGGTATTCATGGGATCCAGGGAAGACTCATCATAGAATACTATGAACAAAGGCGACCCAAAGGGGGAATGTTGCTGAACTGTAACATGTGGGGTCATGTCTAAAGACACCATTATGGTACGATCTCGTGGATTTTTAGCGAGCCCAAGAAAGTAAATGATCGATGGTGCTTTCAATTTTAGAGAGTCTGAAAGCATGAAGAAGACTCTAGTGGGGTCTCTTTAATGTTGATAGTCTCTCGTTCCCCAAAAAGGTTAAAAGTGTACATAGGAGAGCTCACCCATCCTTGAGGGGGTGGGATACTTCTTTACCATTGGTAGTCCAATCAGGTCAGAAAAGGTTAGACCTGTACTAACTGAATGGTCATTCAAATACTTTTACGAGCATGAACGAAACCAAGTTTGTTGGGAAATCTTTTCTTTGTGAGAAGGCTGGAAAAGAGCTTAAAGACAACCCATGGTGAGATTTTTCATAGAGTTCGGTCCCAATGCCTAAGAAAGCATAAAAGGATGCAGAGGGAAATGTTCTTCACTTTAGTGTGCCAAGGAAGTCCTTTTCATATGCTAGTATACATAGTATGCAAAAGGAGATAAACGAGACTATGTAGACGCCCTTTCCTATACTTTAACGAGTGAGAAAGGAAGCAAGGACGCTGAACAAGATTTTCATTCTTTTAGGAGTCAGAAAAGAGCTTAATAGAAATTCCAATATGGTAAACCAGGACAGGGGGCACTAGTGGTGCCCCATGGCGGGACGGTGGAAGGTGATCAAAGGTGACCAACCGTGTAACATAGATGGAGCACGTGGCTCTTGAACATACCAATACATGCACATGACGGTTCGCGATAGAGGCACACAAATCGATGCAGTAGAGGCATGCAAATCGATGTGGCAA
The DNA here is from genome assembly GCA_001517045.1 of Pseudotsuga menziesii. NCBI lineage: Eukaryota > Viridiplantae > Streptophyta > Pinopsida > Pinales > Pinaceae > Pseudotsuga > Pseudotsuga menziesii. Next base: position 116,106 of record LPNX010626918.1, read on the forward strand.
AGGCACGCAAATCAAGGTGAACTTTGGGAAAAGGTTCAGAGAATCAATTATTAAACATGAGACAATGGTCTCATCAAAAGATAGAGGATGGAAAAACAAACTCGTAGGAGTGAGGGGTGTGTCCAACAGACTCTAGATGACTCAGACTAGCAGCTAATGGTGCTGACCCTAGTGCAGTGATGCACAGGTAAAAAATAGACCAAATGGGGGCCTATGGGTACAAAGATAGATCAACGTACAATGTGTGATTCACATGGTGGTACAGAAATCGATGTGACTCCAAAAAATGGACCTGAGAATCAGTAGAGAGGGAGGCAGTCTAGAAGTTCGTTTCTCGACCCAAGAGATTTTCACACAATGGTGGAAGCTTCCTATTATGGTAGAGGATGATAGATATGTGAGCGTGGAAAATCGGGGAGATACAAAGAGGCATCAACCTCTATGATAGGTCGAAGGACCTGAAGGTATGCTAGCATGGTTGTAGCTAGATCATACGTGCGACATAATGTGTGCATGTGCAAATGTGGGACCACACCCTCCAGTGGGATACCAGTGACACAGGGGCAGGGATCATATCAACCTGCTCACATGGAAATGATGCAATGGAGTTCTAAAATGGACTCGCTATGACTAGATGCGGAACTACTAATGGAGGGGGTCATCGACTCGTGGTAAAAACGATGCAAAACAATAAAGGAAAAAATGTACTGTACATCACTTAAAGAGGCGATGTTAAAGGGAAAGTGGTTTGGACTTTGAGAGGATCAACTATCATTCCTCTGTGAGACACGATGAACCCTAGGAGATGGCCCATTGGTACACCAAAAAACACTTAAAAGGGTTCTAGCGGATTTTGTACTTTCGACATCGCAGGAAGGCTTGGCGCAAGTCATCCATGTGTTGTGCTTGCTTCTGTGACCAAGCAATGAGGTTGTCTAGATAGAACAACATGATGTGGATAAGGTCATAGAAGCAATACATCATGGCACGATGGAAGGTGACTCCAACATTTTTTAGTCCAAAGGGCATCACTCGATCTGCGAATGTGGCCCAAGGGGTGGTGAATGCAGTTTTGTACTGGTCTTCCTTCCGGATCTGAATTTGGTTGTATCCGGAAAAGCTGTCCATGAAGGAAAATACCTCATGTCCAACACACGTGTCAATGATTTGGTCAATGAACGGTGTTGGGAAATTATCTTTGAAACTAGCCATAGTCAAATCCTGGAAGTTCATGCAAACCCGGATAGTGTCCTGTTTTTTGTTCATGAGAATAGGGTTGGAAAGCCAAGTGGTGTAAACAATAGGGTAGATGAAACCAGCTGTGCATAGTTTCTCAATCTCTACGTTGACTACAACAGCTTTGGAAGGGTGGATGGGGCTTTGCATTTGGTAGATAGGGGCAACATTCGTCCATGTGTCTATGTGGTGCTCCACAATTGATGGATCCAAGCTTGACATCTTGGTATATGACCATGCGAAGATGTCCCAGAATTCTTGAAAAAGTGCTTTGTAGGAACCGACTTCCTGAGAAGAGTAGGATGCCCACAGCATGATCTATTCAATAGTATCAGGATTGGTTGAGATGTTGATCTTAATGGTGGGAGAGATATTGGCCATGTTCCCCTCTTCAAAGGCCTCTAGTGTCGGAATGGAATTTTTGAACCAATCGACTTTCCCATGGATAAAATATTTGGTCTCAACTGAAAACTGGTCAGATAACAACATAGGTTCTTCGGGGAAGAAGAATGAGCGGTGGTGCATATAATCCCAAGGGTATTCAGGAGCGGTGAAAGCCTCAAGTATCTCCTCATTGTTACTGAAACAACGATTGGATATCATTGCAGGATTGTTGATGGTTTCAGGAGTGGAAGGGTCCTTGGAGATGGATATCATGTAAATGGTCATGGTGCCTGAGGAAGGAGTTGGAGGGTGGATTTCCTCAATAAAGGTTATCTCAGATTCAAGGGAGTGTTTTCGAATATTACTTAGAGCAGTCCGAAACTCGGCTAAGTCTTGGAAGTGTTGAGAATAATGTCCATACAAACTACAAAGGGCACATTCATGGTTTTTCCTCAATGACTGGTTCTTGGCCTTTGGAAGACTCGAAAGGTCGACTACTGGAGCATTTTCTGTCGTATCCATGGCATCTAAGTTTGCGCGAAGGAAGGGGATCTCCGAAAAGTTTTGGGTTGCATGACCATGTATGTCGCACACAACGCATGGTACGATTTTTCGAGGTTCAATAGATACTTTGGTATTTTTTCCCCTAGCCCTCTTTGGATGGGGTGGGGATGGTGCTGATGTGGAAGGTGGTTTTTGTGGGATGGGAGGGGGGCATGTGTCGACTGCAATGGGCTGAATGGGAGTCAACACGACTTGGGGAATTAGGGGTTGAGCTGGTGGATCAAGGTCCCACACAGGGATCCCCAATGTAATATTGTGTAAGTTTAAGGTAGCCATTACTGCCTTGGTCAAAATTCCAAATGGGGAAAAAAGGAAGGGAATTGTATGGACTGGGAAGGAACCCCAATAATTCCTTGGTGACGGTGTTTGAGGTTGCGGCTACGGATGGGACTGTCTCTACGGTTGGGGTTGCGGTTGTGGTTGTGGTTTGGGTGCACTGGTGTTGGATGAGATCATGCACAAATCCACCATATCGCTTGTTGCTGGTGGAGGTGGTACCAAGGGGAAGGAAGCCGTCATGGAAGTGTCAAAAAACAACCTAGGGCCTACTGCCAATAAAGATGGGGTGGCTACACTATCAAAGGCGGTATCAACAGTAGGGATAACATTGGCTAGTGCTGTTAGACCCTGCAAATCGTGGTAAGTTAGCTGGTCCATCGTCATGATATTCCCGTCGTGAGGGAACATCATAAGGAAGAACACAGTGGATCCCACGTTTCTCATGGAATACATGTAGCTTCATCCCAAGAGAAGGTTATAGTCCAACTGCTTGTTGACCACCTCTATATCAATCAACATTAGTTTTTCAGTTAATGATATGGGAACATGTGGGAGGATTCATTGAGATTTTGTGGGGTGGCCATCATAAGCACACAAAGTAGTAGTGGATGGTTGTATGAGAGGGGATCCAAGTTTCTACCAAACCAATGTATACATGACGTAAGTTAATGCCCCTTCGTCTACAATGCAACAAAGCATGACCAAATTCTGAATGGATACCGGAATTTGGAAGGAAATGGTTGATGGTATTCTGGGATCTCCGTTGTCCAAATCAAATGTCATCAATTTGGAGTCAGAGGGGTTTATGGCACCAAGCGTGGCCAGCAATGATTTTTGTTGTGGTGGGCATTTTTTTTAGTACTTCGAGAGTGGACATGGCCGTAGGTGACTAGGCCAAGTCATCAATGATGTTATAGTTCACTATAGCTCTAGAAATGGAATGTTTGGTGACCCGCTGCATGGGAGGGCATGGGGGAAAAGGGGGTAAGTGAGGAGGTATGTTAGTTTTGTTGGAAGTCGATGTCATTGATGGGTCAGCAGGTTCAGTATTGGATCCATACTGATTTCATCAAGTCTGCAAATTGACCTCTTTGGTTTTCATGGCTAGTAGGTGGTAAACACCTATCTCTATTGGTGGAGGTGCGGTGGAGGCTGCAGGAGTAGGTGGGGGAATGGGTGCGGCTGCTACCAGTCCTTGGAGTGGTAATGAGTTCTAGAGCACTATGGGTGGAGGACCTAGTGGTGTTGGATTGGGTTGGGCTTGAGTTTCTGTGTTGGTACCGTGCTGAGCTTTGTTCTAGAAAACCTGCTTGGCGTGGGCCATGAGGGGGCATTCATGCATATAGTGACTGTAGACGTCGCATAGTTTGCACCGTTGATTCATTTGTAATGAGGCGTTTCATCTAGGTGGGTTGGTTTGTTGGGGATTTTGAGCCGGTTGGTTTGTGCTGGTGTTGCTGGGAGGATTTGGCTGTTGGATGCCTCCTTGCGGTTGGTTGTTGCCCTGGTTCCTAGCTTGGTTATTTTTGTCTTTTCCTTATTTATTGTTGGGGGCAGGTGGGTTGGGCTGATTCTGTTGGGAAAAAACTTGTCCCAAGGGTGCCGATAGGGCTGGAGTAGGGGCTAAAACGACTTGCATAGGTGGCGCATAGTAGACTGGGAGAGCTGTGGGGCTACAAATTCAACCATTTTTCCTAAATATTGTTTTTTCATCCAAGCTGTTGGTTCATGGACCTACTGTCGTGGCGTGGGTTTTGCATAAGAGGTTGTGGCTACAAAATGAGAAATCAACCTTGAGTAGTCAAGCGCTTGGTTAGGGTGGAAAATGCTAGTGGTGTTTCTTGGGTGCGATGTTATTATAGGAGGTGTCGCATGTCGTCGTGGGTGATGGGAAAGCCACACAGAAAGAGTTAGATGGCTAGCTTTCTTCTCCACAACCTTAGAAGAGCATTGGCAAGGGAATTCAGGGCCTAAGGGACTGTGAATCAGAGAAGGGACTGATTCCTGGTGTCGGGTGTGTGTGGGTGTCTTAGAAGTCAGGCTAGCTCCGGTGTAGGCATCCTTGGCTCTTCCATGAGTGCGCCAGTTTAGCATTCATCCTTTCCTAGCTCCTTGACAGCCCGATAAACCCAACTGTGTTGACTTGGATATATTGTGTATCCTTGGCTATGTGTAAGCTTGCTTAGTCCCTTAGTCCTTGGGGAATCATGCCCAGCTCGGGGGTGGCAGTGTTGTTGAGAGATTGATGAGCACGTTGGCCTATGGTTGGGTGGAATGTTGTAGCGACGTAGCTGGTTGTGGGACGAGTTCTTACAAGATAAGTATTCTTGACCGTTTCGTCTCTGCGGTTATATTTATTGTTAATGAATAAAGATGAACATGTTGATGCTCGAATGTATGTTTGCTTCCACTGTATGTTGAGTAATTATGCATCCTTGCATGTTTTCTGTTTTAAGCATTTTATTTCAGCATTATATGCATGTTCTTATTCATGGGGCTAGTTGCTCGAAGGTTTTTGATGGTTCTGTAGCGTCCTCTTCATTGGTCAGAGGGTTGGGGATGTGGTAGAGGGTGGGATGAGACATTTCCAAACATTTTAATCCTAATGGGTTATTGCAATTGATTTGAACTCTTCAGTTTTAAAGTAGAAATTATTGGGAGTTGATGAGTTCAAGTTTGATTGAGTCCTTCTAGGATTACATGTTGTATTCCAATAGTATTTACCCTCGCCATAGGTTAAAATATGGTTGAATCTCTTTATGTTACCAACTATTTTTTTGAGAAATTGCGATTGACCCCTTCTTCCATCTAAATATTCTTTCAGGGACCTTTAGACTATGAGTGGTTTACCACTTAGGATATTATGATGCTTTTAGCAAGACTAATTAGTCTTTTTCTCTTGAAAATGGTTGAGTAAGTTTAACAAGGTCCTTAAGCATTCAAAAAATATTCTTTGGGCTAAGTATCATGAAAGTTTCATTGAAGCACTGCATATGATATTAATATGGTGTTTGTAGCTTCTAAGTGGAATATTACCTTCATTAGTATTCTTTTAGTAACAGTCATGGGTCTAGCACCTTAGACAATAGTTAAAAAAGAAAAAAATGGCCATAGATAAGAAAATGAAACTTCCAAACCTCAATCACTATGAATAACGTCTCCAACCACAACCCTTTCCCTCCATGTGTTCTTTCACCTTGGAGTGATATCCTAAATTCCCATAAACCATTATGTGCATTTACACAAGGGAAATGTGTATAAAGACTTTTACTATGGAGATTAGATCAAAATAGCACATATTCCATTTGAGAAAAAATTGAGAGGGAAACAAATTATTTTAAAACATGTAAGGTGTGTAGGAGTTTTACATAGTTATTAATTTATGTAAATAAATATGCATAATGTACTTGTAAATTTAAAAAAAGAGGGGTTTACCTCTAATAGGTTCTAGATATTGTTACTATTTCGGTCTTATCTTTGAAATGACAAACTTAGTGATATATACAATTTAATTTGAAAAAAAACAAAAAAACATCTAAAACATCATAATTATTTTTTTGATATTTAAAATTATAACAATGAGATCTTTAATATATTCATAAAATTGAAATTAACAATTCAAAATTTTTATAATAATAATAATCATCATCGTCATCTATTTTTAAGGTCACTGCCAAGCAGCGAGACACCAATTTGGTGTATGAGACGCCCTTGTTTGTGGGACAAGGGACCCCCCTCCGCACAGTGATTTAACTGCTAAAGTCTACAAAGGTGTACATACACCACCCCCTCTGGATTTGAACTTGTGATCTCCTAAGAGGAAAAATATGCTCTTAACCATTAGGCCCAATTGTGGCAGACACCACTAACTTCTCCCTAAAAAATTGCCACTTTGTGCCGTGAAATACCACAACGGCACTACAACTGGTGAAATAATCTAGGAACGGTAATTGAGGATCGTCCCATCCCAACAAGTTTTGCAGTGAGAAAATGACTTATGTTGTTCTACAATGTACCGTCCCAGTTGTCAAGTGACAACCGTACAAATACTTTTGTAGCTTTGCAAACAAAATAGAAAGAGGTTGGATATACTGTCAGATGGTCCCTTCCCCACGTTGACCTCATTCATTTGGATCCTCAAGGTCGCCTCCCCGCCTTGGCCTCATTCATTCGGTTCCTCTTCTTTGCCCTTAATCTAAGATATATATATCTCAGATTAAGGGCAAAGAAAAGGTTCAATTCCTCTTCTTTTCCCTTAATCCGAGATATATATATCTAGGATTAAGGGCAAAGAAGAGGAACAGAATGAATGAGGCCAAGGTGGGGAGGTGGGGAGGCGAACTTTATTGATTGGTGGATATAATTTAACCCATTAACATCCTCATATTTAAAAAACTTCATCTCAACGTTTATGATTTCAATTGATTCATATTGACATCTTAGATGTGTTCACCAATCTTTGAAATGAATTTAACCATTAACATCTTTATATTTACAAACATTGAATGATCCAAATTGTTATGATGAGAAGAATGGATTGATATTAACATTTTTATTAGTATGTCCAATAACTATAATTTAACCCATTAACAACCTTACATTTATAAATCCCTGAGTGTGTCATTAATGAAGCCCTCATTTGCGACCTCTTGCTTCTCATATCTTGGCTGCCACGTCACACCGGTCCAAACCATTCCCTTAAACTCCATATGATTTAGCCTAGGTATTAAATTTATTTCGCAAGGTCATATTTCAATTGGAATCCCTATTAATGGTTTAACTTTAAATTTTTTGTGTTGAATGGTTAAAATATATCAGGTTTCATTTATTTCATCAAAATAAAAGGAATACATATTTAATATTTTAAATCAAATTAATACATGTTTTAGTATTAATGGCTTAACCCTTGTACTAAGAAGATGAATAATCTTATATGCTATCATTTTTTAAGAGTTTATGCACAAATACATGACTTGATTAAAGAATCATTATATGTTGAAAGATATGCACATTGTTTAATTTGGAAGTATAATTGTAAACCCAATTGAATATAACATAATGGTTTAAACAAAATAAGTATTTATTCCTTACAAAAAATAACATTCTTCAACATAAATAACTACCACATAAATCTCAAACACCATGGTATTGGCTTCCTGAGTGTTTCAAATACATACCTTGCTCAAAATATATAATTTATGCTTAATTGAACCAATCGTATGGTCGAATCTAACCAAGAAGTACAAACATTAATAAAATGATATACAACACTTTTCACTCTAGAATTTCAAGAGGTTTACATGAAGAATGTTAGGAAGTATTTGTAGTCAAAACATCTAGTAGCAATCACTATAATGTGGTTCCACAAATACACACCAGAATACTTCAAAAAAATGCTTTAGAATTCGAACCTCAAGTGGTAAGATATTAATCTCATTTTATGGGATGTAGCGAAGATGCACAAATTTGAGCCCATTACGAGCGGCCATAATGACAAATGGGAATAAAACTGGGTTAGTGCAAGGTCATGATACCCATTGATGACACATTAGTTTTAATGGACTTCCTGAAAAACATGAATTTGACCATTAAAATGGAGTTTTTGAGCTACCTACACAACTTTTTAAAATATGATGTAAAAAGATGAAACGTGGACAATGAGATCACCTTCCGGAAAATATAACTTTTATATACGGAAAATAAGTATAAATCTCAAAAAATGATGTTCGTCTAAGATTAGTATCCTATTTTTCTAAAACATAATGGATATGTTCGCATTAGGCCCCGGGTGTGGTATGTAAATTGTCCAAATTTGTAAAATAAATTATGTAGATTTATAGATAAAGGGGGGTTCTAGCGCAATGTTATTTTTATAAAAAAACTTAAGTCAATTCTATAGTTTTTTAAAATTAAGGAAGTCAATGAATCCCTATAATGACAAGGTCGAGCATTAGGCTCCACTATTATAGTTTTAACACACGCAATTTACTTTTTTCTTTAGTGCATAGTTCTTCTAGTATACTTGTGCAGGATCTTTTCTGTTTTCAAAATAGATGAACCAATCAAAAGCTATAGCCAAAATACATGACTTTTATATTATGTAAATATGACATGATTGCAAATAGATTTTCTTTTTTCTTTAGTGCATAGTTCTTCTAGTATACTTCTGAAGGATCTTTTCCGTTTTCAAAATAGATGAGCCAATCAAAAGCTATAGCCAAAATACATGACTTTTATATTATGTAAATATGACATGATTGCAAATAAAAATGAATAAAAAATAGAAAATACTAGCAAAATTATTAAGAAAATAGATATTCGGAATCTGCACAGAGAGTTCTATAAGTGTGTGTTAGTACAAATATTTTATGGACTTTTAGGCCAGAAAAAGCAGTTGTAGCATTCGAGAAGCCAACCTAGAGGAGATAAACAAACAAAGGGCATATAAAAATGTCTCGGCATATGATCAAGAGGGTGAATCCGAGTGCAATCTCGAAGCAACAGAAAATTGTCGATTAAATTTTTTTTATGGTCATTATGAATAGCGTGTGGGTTAAGTGCTTGGGAGATAATGTGAAGTGTAGGTCGGATCAATAAAATTAATCGCAAGATCAATAATCATGTTTAATAACTCATTGGGAAAGTGACCGCAAGATAAGAAAGGGTGTTGAGGTAATAAAAAATGCATCGATACATCAATAGTGGAGGTTGATATCTCCTCAATGAAGTGATGGGACGTTAATTTGTCATGTCAAGAAGTTAGAAACCACAAAACTAGTCATATGGCATGCTTTTAGTGGCAACTCCTCACCCAACCTTTTGGGTAGAATTGACAAGACATGGGGGTTATGCTTTAGCGAAAACCACGCCAGTTTGTCGAAACCACTAGACCCACCTAAAAGGGCACATCACCATCATGATAGACCATGAACCCTTGAACATGTGTCCACTAACGCCCCACAACTCAGCTGATGTCATCAGATTAAGAGCCAAACCATTTTAGGCCAAGTGACTATTATCTCAAAATTTTCAAGCCATTATAATTACAAATAATGCCCTATTTTACCCTCACCATTGGTCGTAGAGAAGCATACCGAGTTCGAACGAGTCCTTTCGTCTAGAACATATATGCAAAACAAGCTCTTGACTATGTTAAGCCCTAAATGTTGGGCTTATCCCCTCTATAGGGTGGCGCATTACCCTCTATTGTGTGGTGTATTACATATTATTCATGTCATCTTGGGTCTATTAGTTTTTATTGTACACCTTGCTCTCCTATACATAGGAAGAATATATTCTCATTTTATTCATCATTGTATATTATCTTGTATTGGGTCCACAGTACATTGTGTAAGGAGGTTCCTCCATCAAAGATGATGGATATTAATTTATATTCTTCATTATTAAGGTGTGGATTACTCTTTTTTTTATTTTTTTCTGCTCTTTTTATGCTATTTTTGGGACTTAGTGATGTAGGACTATCCTGCTCTTCATCCAAATCCAAGTTCAAAGTTTGATCAGACCTAGAAGAGGTCTTAAGTTCTGAATTGACGGTCTTCGAACTATCACTTTGTAAATAAATCTATGTAAAATATGTAATTCTAGATAGATGGTGAGCCAATTAGGTGAGTCACTAAGAGGATGAATGAGTCATGTAACAACTCCTTAATTAGTGGTAGTGAGTCATTGAGATAGGATTGAAAGTTACTTAAAATATATAACAGTTGATGAATTGTTGGAGATTGTTGAGTGTTTATTGGATATGAACCAGAATTGGTTTCAGAGTTCTGTTTGTATATATATATATATATATATATATATANATAGATAGAGAGGTCTGTAAGGCCTGTAGGAAATAAAGGAAGGGCCGACTAAAGATGTATCAGGCCTAAGGAGATCAAAAAACAGGTTTTGATATTAATTTGTATGTACAGTTTCATTAGATGAATGAAAAGGCCTATTTTGGCATAAGTATGTGTGTGTAAATTGCATTCTGTCTGAATGTGTGAAATTGTGAGTTAAATGCTTGTTTAATTCTATAAAAGATTGACAAGTCTGTATATGAGTTCAGGATTTCTAAAAGTGGTAGAAACAGAGATCGATTGATCGATTCTCTGGTCAATCAAAGGAGAATCAGGGAAACAATCCTTGAGTATTTCATTAATGAAATGCGTGTGCATAGTTAACCTTATTGCAGGTTACGGAATGAAATCTATCACTACAAGAATCAGTGAGAGCTGAGATCTAAACCTATGTAGGTTTGAACAGATGAGATCAAGCGTAAGAAGATCCGGTAGCTGGGAGAAGTTCCGTAGAAGAATAGTGGAAGGAAGAACATTCTGTAAACGAGGTCAGATCGACGATGGAGATTGAATATGCACAGATCGAACGGTTAGAGATTATATCCGCAAAGGAAAGCAAATACAAGGTCCATATTCACCCCGCAGAAGATCAACGGTTTAGACAGAAGTTGCGGGAGAATATTTGTGGGAGTGATACTTCGAAAAATGAAAAGGTGCATCCCACATGCGGAATACTTTGGCGGGCACGTAATTACAGGAGGTCCATTTTAATTGGAAAATGTATGCCCAAAAGGAGTTGTGGAAAGGTATTGCAGAAGGACTTAGCCGAACAACTAATTTTAGAGGTTCTGCTAAATTTAGAACCTAACTGTTCCCAAGGAAGCTGATTCGAATTGGTTTACTGGTTCAATTTGGTTATTTGAATACAATACTTTGTTTTGGGTATCGTGTCATTTAGTATTAGAGAAGGACAAAGATTCTGCGAGGTAGCTCAGTTGAGCCTGTGAAGAAAGTTCTATAAGAGAGAACTCATAATACCGTAGGATTAAGCTCTGGAAAATGCTTGATGTGGTATTAATGGCAAGAATGAGTCTTGCTACAAAATCTTGGATGCAGCTCACTGACTGAGCATGAGGATAATCTTAATTTGCATGAGGAGGGAAGAACAAGTATTCTACGTGAAACATAAATCAATCTCTGATTTTCAATATTTATTTAAAATAAAAAATAAAAATTGAAGACGCGCGATTGTGTGAGAAGGTTAGTCAGGTGAGAGTGTATTCAGGATTGATTGCAGACAGAGAATGTGTGGTTAAAGTTGATGATTAGCCACATAGGAATGCAGAAGAATCCTTGAAAGGATTTGACAATCTTGTGGATTGATGAAAGATTGCAAGTTGCAACAATAACAACTGGGATATTTGTGCTCAAGGAAAATTATGTTCTTGATGAAGAGGAATATCTTTTGAAGATAGTAGTGGAGATATTACAGCCAATTGTACAAGTGGGAAATTCTAAAGGTATGGACTGATTGATGTTTATATTTTGACTCTAGTTATGTGAATTTATAGCAGCAAAGAATAGAGAAGTTCTTGAGAAGAGAAAAGAGGAAGTAGTGGTAGAACCCATAAATCCAACAAAAGTTGGATAAGAGAGGACTAGTGTATGTTCTCAAAAGAGAAGTGGAGCTGTAGAATCCAAGAAGAGAAAAGAAGATGCTCAAAAGGTTATAGAGGAGAAGAACCAGAGATACCAAAAACACACGCTCAAGGAGAGATAGCTTGTTGATGTATAATAGACAAGTGTGGAGACTTGTTGAGTGAGGCTTAGGGAAGCAGTCCATAAGTGAACAGGATGAAGTTCACAAAAGAGGAAAGAGATATAGTAACAATCACTATTGAAAGTCATTGCAGGGATTCAAAGAAAAGCCACAGCAGAAGAGAGAAGAAAAGAAGTCAAGAAGATGACAGAGAGTTGCTAGAGTTAGCAAAAGACATTTTGTGCTTTGAGAAGCATATGCAAGCTGCTGAAGAAGAGAACCGGAGGTATGGTTGGGTCATGAAAATGAAGGTAATATGGCATTCACTACAGGTGAAGCTACAACAAAATATGTTTGTTGAATTGAAGAAAGAACTAAGAGAAGCTAAATTTGAGATTGAGATTTCATATTGTGAACCTGAACAAGGTCCTTTGCTTGGAGAGGATGATGAAGTAGAAAAGGAGAGACTAATTGGGAGTCTCATGAATTCTGTAAAGAGTACATATAAACTTATGGAAGAAATGGCTGTGAGGACATATGAGACAAAAAGGTCTTATGTTTTTTAGACTGATGATTTGTTTGTGATTGCAGGTTTTGTTGCAGATGATAGGAAGTCTTTTGAAACTGTCTTAAATTTTGATGAAGTCAAATATGGTGAAAATTATCTCTCAAATGAAGAAAGGTATGAAGTATTGAAGCAAAAGAAACTCATTGATGAGTTGCTTTATGGAGGAACAAAGTCAATTGAAGATGATCTGAAGATGAAGGAAGAAAAAGAAATGTGCAAAGACATTTCTATAGGGAAGAATCAAAATTGCATTCTGATGAAGGAGAAATTTGAACAGTCACCTTGGACTATCACGAAGTCTGAAGAATAATGTGTGCTTTCCAAAAGCATGACAACAGAACATGATTATGTTGTAATAGAATATGAAAGGATACCATATGAGGAGCGTATACACCCTATGTATTAGACCATTGGAGAAATAGATGATGGTGAAAGTTTGATGTTGTGCTCAAACCAACACAACAGGGGGATGCGAGAGGAAATATAAATAGGGACTTCAAAGTCTCATATTTTTTAAACTGATTATTGGTGTATGACTGCAGGTATTGAAGAATACTTAAAATATGTGTCTATGTAGGTTGTGATGCATAGGATGAATGCTTTGGGGAGAAAGGGAAAAAGAAAAATTGGACCATAGACATAAGAATATGTTCACTATTGTGAAGCATAACATAAAGACATCTTAGTAAAATATAGTGCAGAAGAAATTCTTGTGAACGCTTGGGAGAGTTCATATCAGCAAAAAAATGTGCTGATAAGAAAGTCAATGGGAGATAAAAATATCAATATTTTTGAAGTTAATAAATTGTATGTATCTGTAGGAATAACATGTAATGAACCTTCTAAGGTTTCCCCAAAGGTAAAATAAGAAGAAGGAGAGTATCCATGTATTCTTGACATGGACCAAAGCCAAAAGTTTGGTTTTGGATTGAAGGAGGAGATGACATGGTCTCATGGAGATAAAAAAAAGAGAACACTTGCATATTTGGATAGATGTGTTGCTAACAGAGAGGGGAAGAAATTTGTCATGACATAGGAAGGGACTATAGTGTCTCAAAGGGATGATAAGTACCTCAAAGAAATTACTGTTTCTGAGTTGGTTAATGAAGACAAAGGAAAATTTTCTAACTTCAGAAATTATGATGAAGAGTTAGAAATGTTAGAAGACTGGTTGATCAATCCAAAGATTGATAAATATGACTGTTTACATTTTGATTGCAGCAATAGAAAAGAGTAAACAAAAAATAAAAGCACTGAATTATTTTATAATTTAGTGGATAGAAGCAGAGAAACAAGAGGACAGTAGCTATTTTAGGAAAATAAGATGCAGGTGTACCAGTCAAAGGATAGATTGGACATGGAGATTGAAGAATTAAGTTTGCTAATGGTGAAGATGTTTCAACGAAGGTATGAGGAAAGAATGAAGATTTTCATCAGCATAGAAAGGAAACAACGTAGCAGGAGAAGACAAATGACATAAGAAGATTGCAGAAACAAGGCTAATGGAGCATTGCAACAAAAAAATTGGAAACCATGAAACTGAAGATGACAAAGAAAAAACAACATGATGAGATGGATGATCAGTTACAAAATAAGGTTTGGGATCTAGGTATATTGAAGATGGAAGGCTATGACCCGAAGGTCATATTTCTTTCTTCCTAGGGAGTCTGATGCAGGAGCATCCTTCTCTCCATCTAATCCAAGTTCAAAGTCTGATCAGGCCTAGAAGGGGTCTTAAGTTCTGAATTGATGGTCTTCGAACTATCACTTTGTAAATAAATCTTTGTAAAAGATGTCATTCTAGATAAATGGCGAGTCCATTAGGTGAGTCACTAAGAAGATGAATGAATCATGTAACAACTCCCTAATTATTGGTAGCGAGTCATTGAGATAGGATTGGAATTTACTTAAAATAGATAACCGTTGATGAATTGTAGGATGTTGTTGAGTGTTTATTGGATCTAAACCCGACTTGGTTTCATATATTTGTTTGTATATATATATGTAATCTTACGAGGCATGGAGATGGTAGACAGATAGACAGAAGACAGAGAGAGTAGGTAAAGGGATACATAGATAGAAAGTTCTGTAGGGCTTGTAGGAAACAAAGGAAGGGTTGCCTGAAGATGTATCAGGCCTAAGGAGATCAAAACATAGGTTCTGAGATTATTTTGTATGTACAGTTTCATTAGATTAATGAAAGAGCCTATTTTGGCATAATTATGTGTGTGTAAATTGAATTCTATCTTAATGTGTGAAATTGTGAGTTAAATGCTTGTTTAATTCTATAAAATATTGACAAGTCTATGTATGATTTCGGTATTTCTGAAAGTGGGAGAAATAGAGATCGATTGATCGATTCTTTGGTCAATCAAAGGAGAATTAGGTAAACAATCCTTGAGGATTTGATTAATGAAATGCATGTACAGAATTAAACTTGTTGCAGGTGACAGAGAAAAATCGATCACTACAAGAATCAATGAGAACTGAGATCTAAATCTGTGTAGGTTCGGACAGACAAGATCAAGTGTAAGAAGATTGGACAGCTGGGAGAAGTTTCACAGAAGAATAGTGGAAGGAAGAACATTCTGCAAAGGAATTCAGGTCAAGGATGGAGATTAGATGCACACAGATCTAACGGTCAGAGATTATAGCCTCAAAGGAAAACAAATTATAGGTCCAGTTCACCCCACAAAAGATCAACAGTTCAGACAAAAGTTGTAAGATTTGCAGGAGTCATAATTCTTAAAATGAAAAGGTGCATCCCACATCTTGCATCTCGCATGCGGAAATACTATTGCAGGAATGTAATTGTGGGAGGTCCATTTTAATTGGGAAAATGTACACCCGCATCTCACATCCCGCAAGTTGTGTAAAAGGAGTTGCGGAAAGGTATTACAGAAGGACTTAGCCGAACAACTGAGTTTACAGGTTCTGCTAAATTTAGAACCTAACTATTCATGTGGAAGCTGATTCGAATTGGTTTACTGGTTCAATTTGGTGATTTGAATACAATACTTTGGTTCGGGTCTGGAATCACTTGTTTGCATAATATTCGATATCAGATGTCCTTCCTCGAGACTGGCTTCTGCAAAACAAGTCATATTTGGATTTTCACTACTTTGTTTTTCCTATAAGGATTTCGAGATCGAGGTAAAAAACACACTTCTATAATAAGACAATATATCGCCAGTCCGAAATTTAGATCCTGATTCGTTACAATTTTATAGATAATCACAAAGGAATATAGGGTTTTTTTACTAGTCCAAAACCTAGTATAAAACATGTGTCCTAGGGAAAAATTCATATATGAGGCATCCAAGATCCAAATTTAGTGATACTAGTTACATCCAAAATAAAACATACCAAGGTATATGTGGTAGTATTTTTAGTTACATAAATGAAATATTGGACATGTGGCATACCGTACAAGTTCATTCTTCTAGATAGGACAAAAATAAAAAGTTTTGGGATATTTACAATAACATTTTTTTGGTACATCAAAATTAGGTAAGATCTATGGAATTGGAAATATGACACATCAGGGTACCACATGCCAAAGTTTCATACCTAGAGGAGTCAAAATTCAAATTTTACCTCAGTTACAAGTTGGCCATAAAGCAGTCTTCTAATCAAGGTTTGAAAAATGTATGTCATTTTGAATTTGAATAGTGTTATATAAAAAAAATTAACATAATATAATATATATATAGAAATAAAAAAATTAATAATAATAATAACAACAAACAATAATAAGATAATAAGATAATATTAATTAGTGAATAGGTGTAACTCATTATGAAGAGTTGCATTACACACCCTTTAAATAATTATATACACGATAGATTCTATCTTGTATAATATCATATCTAATTTTATCAACTTTTTATATATTCATGGATTTTTGTATTTTCGAAAGTGGAATTTCTAGTAAAATAATTTTTACCGTTACAGTGGTATCAAAGCCAACCCTCCTCAAGCTTGGTGCTCATTCCAGCTTTTATATTTTGTCTTGTAATTTTTAGAGATTCTCTAAGTTCAAAGGACTTTGACCTTACAAAAAAATGAAAAAAAAGAGAGGAGTTGAAAAAAGGGGAGAAAAAGATTAAAGGGGAAAAGTAAAAGAAAAGTAAAAACAATAAGAAAGAAAGAAAAGAAAAAGAAAAAAAAAATGGAAAAGTAAAAACAAAAGAAACCACACGTGGTTTAACTTACTACTTTATTAACGAATGTGCTATTTAGTTAAAAGTGGGAAAATAATTGGAAATTTTCATATTAGATCCTTTTACATTAAGTGAAATAAAAAGGGATTTTACATAAAAGTGAAAGTTATAAATCAAGATATCAAGATTTGAATCCGGGTGGAAAGGCTAACAATTACTCCTCCCAACCACCCAATCTACATTTAATATACAAGAATCTTAAAGGGAAAAATTAATTATTGAAGAGTATAGTATACTATACAAGATAAAAGATATATTTGTTTGATATTTCTTGGGATAAGAAGCATAAGAAAATGGAGTCTCATGAGGAAAACCAAGGAAGATTCTTGCAAACTTTTAAAATATATGCATACCCCATATTAAAAATTTATGGGATTATTCAAGAGAAGTATGTTCACATTTCTATTTGCCCGACAACCAAGAAGAATTGTATAAATGTTGACCTAGAAAACCAATTAATTATTTCAGAGTCATATATAATTGGCAATAACATGATTATTTCTGATGAGAAATATGAGCTTAAGAACCTAAAAATATAGGTTGATGATTACAAGGTCTTAACTAAATTTAGTATTCTTTTAGTGGTATCATTGGAGTAAGACAAGGTTGCTATAGTTCTACGGTCATCTTGGTTAAATAAATTGGGAACCTTCATGTTAAACACAAGTAAAAATATCTTTACATTTCCTTACAAAAAGAAGAAAGTCACATTCTAGGATGTTACAATGAAGTCAAGTTCATGATTTGTTTTTACTGAAGAATTTCAAGACTTATCGAAGGTGCTTTCACAAGAAAATCAGAAATCGATACACAAGATGCAGAATGAATTTGATAAATTCATCATGGAAAAAGAAGAAGATATCTCTCATCTAAGATATCATAATCAAAAGTTGCTTGTTCAAATAAAGAAGGCAAAGGATAAGGAACAATACAATCAAAAGATAAAAGAGGAGAGTCAAGATCTTCAGAATAAACTACAAGGACGAGAATAATCACCTTAAGAAGTGTAAACAAGATCTAATAGATCATATTCCAAAGCTTAAATATGATGAGAAATCACAAGATGAAATGATAAGGGACCTTAAGAATGATAAGTATTCACTATAGAAAGAAGCAAATACAAATCTAGTCCTTTTCATAGTTCAAAAAGAAGTCAATCTAGTAAAAAAAACAAACAACATGAAATCCTTATCGACACCCAACTTATAAGACTCATTTTGACCAACAACGGGGTCAAAATGAACATAAAGAAAGGAGTTATGATTTCAGAACATAAAGAACACAAAATCAACAAACTAAGCAGAAAACAAGAACTTCAGAGTCATATAAATGTTGACCTAGAAAACCAATCAATTATTTCAGAGTCATATATAATTGGCAATAACATGATTCTTTCTGATGAGAAATATGTGCTTAAGAACCTAAAAATATATGTTTATGATTACAAGGTCTTAACTAAATTTAACATTGTTTTAGTGGTATCATTGGAGTAGGACAAGGTTGATATAATTCTATGGTCATGTTGGTTAAATACATTGGGTACCTTCATGTTCAACACAAGTAAAAAGATCTTGACATTTCCTTACAAAAAGAAGAAAGTCACATTCTAGGATGTTACAATGAAGTCAAGTTCATGATTTGTTTCGATTGAAGAATTTCAAGACACATAGAAGGTGCTTTCACAAGAAAATAAAAAATCGATACACAAGATGCAAAATGAATTTGATAAATTCATCATAGAAAAAGAAGAAGATATCTCTCGTCTAAGATATCATAATCAGAAGTTGCTTCTTCAAATAAAGAAGGTGAAGGATAAGGAACAATATAATCAAAAGATAAAAGAGGAGAGTCAAGATCTTCAGAATAAACTACAACGATGAGAATGATCACCCTAAGAAGTGTAAACAAGATCTAATAGATCATATTCCAAAGCTTAAATATGATGAGAAATCACAAGATGAAATGATAAGGAACTTTAAGAATGATAAGTGTTCATTATAGAAAGAAGCAAATACAAATCTAGTCCTTGTCATAGTTCAAAAAGAAGTGAATCTAGTAAAAAAGAAAACAACAATAAATGTTAGGATATTTAGACACTTAGGAGTTAGTTAAGATCAACTTGTGCAATATATCCGTTAGGTAAAACTGTGTTTCTTTAGTATGCATTAGTATGCATTTGTAAATATTCTAATTTGACGGTCACGATATGTCCTAGACATAGAGTGATCCGACGGTTCAACTTCTCTTAGATCATACCTACCATTGATCTATGGCTTAACACCAGATTGGTCTATGATCTCTATTTAAAGAGAATAGAGGGTCCTTGGCTAGTTGATCGATTATGATAAGCTCATGTAACTTTCCTTCTTTTTGCATAATAAATTGCTCCAAGTAGCTATTTCGCTGGGGCCGTGGACTGTTTCCCTCTCGAGGGTTTTAACCACGTGACGAACACTGGTGTATTGATCTGTGATCTGTTTGTGTGAAGCGGTTATTCTTGGTGTTCGGTCCTTTGGGAGTACCCTGTGTACCCTAACATGGTATCAGAGCTTTTATGAAGAGCCGCTTTCAGTTTTGATCAAGATCTGGAACCGGTGTTGCCGAAACTTTGAAATGGTTTCTGGTTCTGATTTTTCTATGCATTTGTGGCCTGTGAGAGCTGTTCCATTGCGTCCGGAGCACCGTTTCCATTGGGAAATAGTTTTCGTTTCACCGAAAACCATTTCCGTTTGCTGCAGAAACACCCATTTCGGGAAATATGAAGGTATAATGTTACAGTGACGGATTTGTTTTATTTTTTTTATAAATCTCTCATATTTTATCAGTTTGTTATTAGATCTTTTACTTTTTAGTCTCGGACTATTGTTTTCCCTGACTGCGTATGCTCGTTGCCGTGCACTTTGTGCGATCGCGGCGAATCAGAAACAGTAAGGGGAATTTTTTTTTTTTGTCTTCTCGGCTACGTATGCTCTTTGCCGTGCACCTTGTGCGATCATGGCAAATCAGAAACAGTGAAAAAACTTGAAAACGTAGAATTTCCGGGTAAGCAAATCAAGATCTAACCCCATTGTGTGGAAAAAAATTTCTTGTTTTTGTTTTTCATTTTTTTTGTGATTTGCAGGAAAAGAAAGCAAGCATGGAAAACGAGAAAGAAGAGTTTAAAAAAAAAAAAAAACCCTTCCTCTTTCCATAGTTTTACGTACCTTTTAAACTTAGCTCACTTGGTCCAAAATTGGTTTCTACCTTGATAAGTCTTGAGTTCAAATCTTATCAAGCTATTTTTTAGTGCATGCAATTTCTATTTTCAAGTTACTTTATTGTAAAAGTGCATCTCACATTAATAAAATAAAATAAAAGTGAGTCACTTAAGTCTTTTAATGTATTGCCGCACTATTTAAAAGTACATTATTGTAAAAGTGAACCTCACTTATTCCACAAAAGTGATTCACTTCAAAGCAACTTTATTGTGAAGTGATTGTCAAAGGTTGATCTTTGGAAGAGGGGGGTTCTTTTTTTTGTTGGTCAAGTTAATATCTGCCACATCACTATTGGGGACGTCTTCAACATTTCCTTTGATCAAGCATAACTTCATCATCCAGAATCAATTTTAAGTGCTGTTTTTTTTTAAACAGCATATTTTGTCGAGCTCTTTGCATCCAGACAGTTAGTTTCTGTTCTTTCAGCCAGTATTTTACAGTATGGCCGCCCCTTGTGATATTATACTTACAAGTTCTAACTATTTCTCATGGAAATCTTGTATGGAGGATGTTTTGCGAAGTAGGGGACATTTCAGGATAACCTTAGGGAAAGAAACAGAACCCACTGATGATGATAAGAAAATTAAATGGGCAAATAGATGTGATGAAGCTCGTGGATTGATTGGGATATCAATCTCTATTGATTTGCGATTCCACATATCTGACATTGATGAACCTGATAAAGCTTGGAAAAAGTTGGAATCTGTGTTTGGTAAACACAATGAAATTCGGGGTCATCAACTTGAGAATGCGTTGATTTCCTTGAATCCCAATGATTTTTCATGCATTCAAGACTATTTATCTAAGTATAAAACTCTTAGATTATTATGTGCTGAATGCAAGATTAAGAAAGCATACAAACAATGTATTTATCATATTCTTTCCAAACTTGGACCTGCATATTATGTTTTTGTATCTACATTCTACTCCATGAAAGAATCCTTGGCTGCAGCCAGCTATGTAGAGCCTAGCCTTGAATCCTTTTGTGATTCCTTAATTAGAGAGCAAGATAAGCTCATTCATCTTGGAATAATTAACAATGCAGATACATCTGGGAAAGCCTTATTGTCCCAACAGAAAGAAAAGTCCAAGCCTCCCAAGAAACAGAATTTTCGCAATAATAAGCAAAACAACAAGGATCCCAAACCCTCTCAGTCAGCTCCTTCTTCAAAAAATGACAAAGGATCCAAGCAAAAAGGAAAGAAGACTGAGCGTCATTGAAATTTTTGTGGGAAAGATAATCATGATGAATCTAAATGTTTTAAGAAGATGGTAGCCTTGGAAGCAGCAATGAAGAAGCACCACATCAGCCTAGATTTGTCTTCAGAATCTAACTCTCATGGACATGCACTTTGTGCTTTTGGTTACTCTTATACTGCATCTTCTTCTTCTACTTCAAATGAATGGCTCATTGATTCTAGAGCATCTTATCATATGGCTAAGGATAAATCCATCTCTTCTACTATGCATGAATGTAACACCAAACAAATATTTGTTGGTGATGATATATCTCTAAGTGTTGTAGGATCTGGAATAGTTCCAGTAGAAAATGGTCATTTCAGTGATGTACTATGTGTTCCAAAAATTTCCTGCAATTTGTTATCAGTCTATCAAATTACTCATTCAGGTGAAGGTAAAACTGTGATGTTTACACCTCACCAAGTTGTAATCAAGGATTTTAAAAATCCTCGAAGTGTCCTTGCTACTGGAACTGTTGATGATATTACCAGGTTGTACAAATTTAACAACTTTAGGTCATCACCTTTTCCTTCTGTTTTTGTTGCTCATAGTGATAATTTGAGCAAACTTTGGCATGAGCGATTTGGTCACTTAAATTATCGCTCATTGCAACAACTATGTAAAGACAATATGGTGACTGGTCTTCCGTTGGTATCTTGCAAGGATGGTGTTTGTTCCGGTTGTGTACTTGGAAAACATCATTGGGACAATTTTGACAAACGTGCCTCTTGGCATGACTCGGTTCCCTTGGAGCTTGTGCATAGTGACTTGTGTGCCCCTCTTCCATTTGCTTCATTTTCTGGTTTCAAATATTTTTTAACTTTCATTGATGACTACTCTAGACGCACTTGGGTTTACTTCTTAAAACTTAAGAGCGAAGTATTTAACATGTTCTTGGCCTACACGGCCCTTGTTGAAAAACAATCTGGTCATCAAATTATGAAGTTAAGATCTGACAATGGAGGAGAATATGTTAACAACAAGTTCACTACTTTTTGCACTGAACAAGGAATCCAACAACAGCACACTGTTCCATATACACCACAACAAAATGGTGTAGCTGAAAGGAAGAACCGCACTTTAAAAGAAATGGCTAATTGTATGATCCAATCTAAGGGACTAAGTCTTCAATATTGGGTTGAGGCCATAAATTGTGCAAATTAAATAGTAAATCTCACACCCACTAAATTTTTACAAGGTATAACACCGGAAGAAGCATGGAGTAAAATTAAACCAGATGTAAGTCACTTTCGTGTGTTTGGTTGTGAAGCATGGGCTCACATTCTAGATGAAAAACGGAAATCATTATAGCCTAAAAGTGAAAAGTGCATAGTTGTTGGATATTCTGAAGATGTAAAAGGTTATAGACTTCTTCATCCACATTCTCATGATATAATCATTAGAAGAGATGTTAAATTTGATAAAAATCTCTTGGCCCGCGAGCCTAACTTAGCAGGTGTGCCATCTTTGTCCTGCGAGCCTGATTCGGCAAATGTGTCTTCTTCTTCTTCTTCTTCTAGCTTCCTTGATAGTTTTCCAACTCCAGTTTCTGATGATGACAGTGAGGATGAAAATCCACCTCCGCCTGCTCATGTTCCTCTAATTGCACCAGCACCAATACTTCCTCTATGGGTCCGTTCAACATGTGAAACAGCTGGTGATCTTGCTGGTGATCCTAGAGATCAACGTCGAACACGTTCTCAGTTTCAGCGAGCCTCTTCTCTTTTGGCTCAAGTTTCCGAGAATCATGATCCAGAAACTTTTGCAAAAACTTCAGGAAATCTAGATTGGGATGCAACTATGGATGAAGAATATCGTTCCTTAATGGCGAACGATACTTGGGATGTTGTTCCTCTTTCAAAAGGAAGAAAAATTGTCAGATGCAAATGGGTCTACAGAACTAAGTATGCATCAGATGGAAGTGTTGAAAGACTTAAGGCAAGGTTAGTTGCCAAATTTTTTTCCCAACTTGAAGGGATTGACTACAATGAAAACTTTGCCCCTGTAGCAAAAATAAACTCCATCCGCCTTGTTCTTTCCTTTGCAGCCTTACATAACTGGGAATTCCATCAAATGGATGTCAAGTCTGCCTTCTTACATGGTGATTTACATGAGGAAATTTACATGGAACAACCCCCTGGATATGTTCATAATAACTCTAGCCTTGTCTGTCTCCTTAAGAAATCCTTATATGGCCTTAAGCAAGCTCCTAGAGCTTGGTATGCCAAAATGGATAGCTTTCTCCTTGACACTGGTTTTTCTAGATGCCATTCTGACCCCAATGTATATACCAAGAAAGTAGGAAACCATCTCGTCATACTTGTTCTTTATGTTGATGATCTTATCCTTACTGGTAGTGACCCTAACCTTATAACCCATGTGAAATCCAGTCTTAAGCAAAATTTTGAAATGTTAGACTTAGGACATTTGCATTATTTTCTTGGTCTCCAAGTCTTGGAAACCAAACAATGAATCTTTCTTTCCCAGTCTAAGTATGCTTGTGACCTTCTTCCTCGCTTCCACATGGAAGATTCTAAACCAGCCCCTTCTCCCTTCCAGTCTGGAGTCAAGCTTTCTACCACTTGTACTTCCCCTGAAGTAGATGCCACCTTGTATCCTCAGCTTGTTGTTAGTCTTTTATACTTGACTCATTCCCGTCCTGAACTTTCCTTTACCATTGGTCGTGTTGCCCGTTATATGCAAACTCCTCATGAAAGTCACTGGAAAGCAGCAAAAATAATACTTCGATATATTCAAGGTACAATTCAGTTTGGGATTCATTACAGTACAGGGGGGAAAACTTTGTTGGTTGGTTTCTCTGATGCAGATTGGGCCGGTGATCCTGCTGATCGAAATTCTACTGCAGGTTATGTTTTCAGTCTGGGATCTGGACCTGTCACTTGGGCTTGTAAGAAACAACACATCTTGCTCTTTCTTCAGCAGAAGCAGAATATCGAGCCGTAGTTAATGCCAGTCAGGAAGATTTATGGCTTCGACAGATTCTTTCAGAGTTTGGATTCGAGCAGCAACAGCCTACTCCACTTTGGTGCGACAATCAAAGTGCCATCAAGCTTGCCAAAGATCTAGTTCTACATCAGCGCAGTAAACACATTGAGCTACACATGCACTTCATCAAAAATCTTGTTCATGATCGTGTTATTGAAGTGCTCTATTGTCCTACAGATGATCAAGTTGCAGACATATTCACCAAGTCTCTTACAGAAGCGAAGTTTTCTAAACTTCAGTCTATGTTAGGAGTTCAGGAATGTGTCCTTAAGGGGGGATAGGCTCTAATGCCCCCTTTCTTCTCCTAATAGTGTCACTTTTGTAAATCCTTCAATCCTATCCCAATTTGTTCTTAGGGGGGAATGTTAGGATATTTAGACACTTAGGAGTTAGTTAAGATCAACTTGTGCAATATATCCGTTAGGTAAAAGTGTGTTTCTTTAGTATGCATTAGTATGCATTTGTAAATATTCTAATCCGACGGTCACGATATGTTCTAGACATAGAGTGATCCGACGGTTCAACTTCTCTTAGATCATACCTACCATTGATCCATGGCTTATCACCCGATTGGTCTATGATCTCTATTTAAAGAGCATAGAGGGTCCTTGGCTAGTTGATCGATTATGAGAAGCTCATGTAACTTTCTTTTTTTTGCACAATAAATTGCTCCAAGTAGCTATTTGGATGGGGCCGTGGAATGTTTCCCCCTCGAGGGTTTTAACCATGTGACAAACATTGGTGTATTGATCTGTGATCTGTTTGTGTGAAGCGGTTATTCTTGGTGTTCGGTCCTTTGGGAGTACCCTATGTACCCTAACAAGAAATCCTTATTGACACCCAACTTATAAGACTCATTTTGACCAACAACGGGGTCAAAATGAACATAAAAAAAGGAGTTATGATTTCAGAACATAAAGAACGCAAAATCAACAAACTAAGCAGAAAACAAGAACTTCCATCCAACAAAACCATCAACAAACAACTCCAGTGAAGATAGATCTCGAACGGACCACTTCAAAAACGATGTAGAATTTTTTCTTGGGAATTCATAACTCATATAATTTTGTTTCATCAAGTGTTGTAGTTACTAACACAAAAGATCAAGACATGAAATTACAAGGAAAAAATTAGACGTAAGACTTGTCTTCAATAAGCTTTGAAGACAAGGCTTCTCTTATGGGGAAGGCAGTGTTATATAAAAATATATAACATAATAGAATATATATATATATATATATATCATTATAATAATAACAACAAACAATAATAATATAATAATATAATATTAATTAGTGAAAATGTGTAACTCTTTATGAAGAGTTGCATTAGACACCCATTAAATAATTATACATACGGACAAGTCTATCTTGTAAAATATCATCTTATTTTATCAACTTTTATATATATTCATGGATTATTTGTATTTTCGAAAGTGGAAGTTCGAGAAGTTCTAGTAATCAGATTTTTACCGTGACAAATAGCTTTAAGTAGAAGGATATATTTGTGGTAAACCTTAGGGTTAGATATATATTTATTGTTCTAAATTATAACAAAAGAAAGTGGAAAAAAATCATACTCCACTCAAACTCCAAGAGGATTCATCCTCAACATACGATGAAATGGAAGACATATCTTTTAGATTGTTCAAGTTGGAAGATATGATTAAAGGAAATGTGAAAATGTATGACTTAGTTAAATTGGAAAATAAGATGGTCAATAAAGAGTATTTCAAAGGGATGGCTAGTGAATAGGATATCAAAGGATGGCTAGAAAAAAAGATCTTCTAGAATTGAAGGAATTGATGAAGAATATAAAACATAGAATTATTCCTCATGTATCTACCCAAAAAGAGGATACATAGGAAAAATGGGACTTATTCCAATCACGTCTGAGAAAATTAAAAACCAACTTGAGAGTAATAAGTTTGATTCATCAAAAGTTGATGATTCACTACAACATCATGGGTTCAACTAAGGTCCAAGGAACTACTTTATCCCCAAGATTGACATGAGAAAGTTTAATGGAAAGGATCCAATCACATGGATTTTTCAGATGGAGCACTTCTTTTATCTACACTAGGTGCCAACTTTGAAAATGTAAATATTGAATATTTATATTTAGGACCTGATCATTTTTTATGGAACCAATAGCTTTGTGATCGTAAAAATGACTCTATTATCTCTTTGTCTGTATTCACAGAAGAATTGATTGCACATTATGGAGATATAAATAGCAACACCTTCTTTATACAGTTGTTAAATCTCAAGCAAAAGGTCCAGTTACATAGAACATCAAGCAATTTCAATAACGAAGTCTCAGAGTGAATAATATTTGAGAAGATAATTTGTTAGATCTCTTTATTGGAACCTTGAAGGATAACATTCAACATGAGATGTGTCTATTTGAGCCATTGTCCCAAAAGAAGGATTTCATGATGAAAAGGAAGGTTGAATATAAAAGTATGGCAATAACTACTAAAAAGTAAAAACCTATTCATGTTGGTGACGCTTAGCCTTGTAATTGAACCAACAAAGTAGAAGAAAACCAATCCACGTCTCTCACTTTATAGAGCGTTCGAGTATTGGGTTTTTATTATTATTTAAAGCTCTAGTTTTCAACTAAATCAAGTAATCATAATTCTCTACTATATGATTATATATAAGCATTCAGTTCCAATCCCAAATTTACGAGTTGAGTAAAACATGTTACACATGATCACAGAGCTCAACGCCTTCATTGAGGTTATGTATTCTTAATGGGGTTTACGCAGGTTTTTTTAATGTAATTGTCAATCCATATCCTTAGTAAAAAATAGATAATACGAATTCTTTTCACTACTATATTTTGAATGTTCACGCAAAAGAAACTGCAATAAATAATGGATCCAATTATAAATATTTGACTGGATTTAACTAGTTTTAAGCTAAAAAACAAATAACTAGAAAACATACACCAATCTCTTATATCTAAATGGACCATGTCAACCATAATAATTTTATTTCGCGTATCTCCATAGCTTAAAAAATTACTTCATAACCTTTACAAATTGGAAATATATAGCAATGAAATATTATTTATTTGGGATATGTAAACTAGGAAAGACTGAAGGTGACTGAAAACTTGAATTCGATGTTCCACCCAACCAATTTGGATCTCTTCCTGGTGTGCATTCCTTCTTTCGAGAGGCCACACTAGAGATGGGAGGGATTCCATTAGGGCTAGGACAAAGGCTTTAACCAATTCTTTGAATGGATAAAAACTCAACAAGTCTTCTGAGCAAGACTCTTTACCTCCAAGGAACTTTTGTCCCCCAAAAGTTTTCTATTAACTCTTATATAAACTTTTTTTATGTAATGATCCCTTACTGATCTCAAAGATATTTCTTTTAACTTTTATCTAACTCCTCTTAGTTACATTAATTTAGACACAACTAACTTATTCATAGATCTACTTTAGCCAATTAATTAATTATACTTTAAGATAAAGTAACAAAGAGTTTTTAGGTATCTCCATGGTATAAATTGTTATGGAATGGTGTATATAACTACATAATATTTTAGGTTTATTGATTACATAGATTTAGATTGGGTAGGTTGTATGGATGACAAAAAAATGATGTAGGTTATATATTTAACATGGGTTCATCAATAGTTTCTTGGAGTAATAAAAAGAAATGTACAATTTCACACCCAATATAATAAGTAGATTACAAAGTAGACTCCATAGTAGCATGCGAAGTAGCTTGAGTGAGATAATTTTGTAGGATCTACAAGAGTAGTAGGAATAGCCCACATAGTTGATTTGTGATAACCTATGTTCATTTAGATTTCTAATAATCCATTGTTTGACAACATGACTAAGAACATTGATATTCAATACAATTTCGCTTGAGAGTTGGTTTAGGAATGTTCTCTCAATACTATGCATTGTAGTAGAAAAAGAAAGTTGTAGATATTTTCACCAAGACACTACCAAAGGACAAGTTCTACAAATCTAGATATGATCTTGAAATTGTGGAATTTGAACACACACACACACACACACATATAGGAACTAATACAAGAGAGATATATTGTGAAAAAAGAAATCAATAATCAACATTCCTGTAACAAATGTATTAACATTAATCATTACACAGAAGAGATAGAGAAAATAGTAAGAGAGAATTTGTTATATTTCATTGGTTGGAATGAGTGAAGTGAGTTACAATAAATAGCCAAGGAAATTCAAATTAGAGTAGGAGGTGCTAGTTTGGCTTATCTAAAGCCAGAGACCCTTAGTTATCCATGCACACTCTCCTAGATTGAGTTTAACTGAATTATGACTCATTGATCATAGTTCTAATTGAAGAATGCACATGTAATCGATACCATGCATATGCACATTCCTAAAATGGCTGAATTGGGGTGCCAATGATTGAAGAGAGCCATCAAGGGTTAGTTAGGACCTAAATTAGTGGAGCACATATATTCCTTTACTAACCACTAACTCTGACACTCTTGACATTGGGGTAAAGTTCCCCAAATAAATTAATTCCCCCACAAATCAAGGAATGCAACCTAGGGTAACTCAAGGAGTCAAATTGAATGAGGTTTGTCCCACTGGAGTCATGAATTCATGGTCTATGTGTCACATACCCCAATTTCAATAACATTTTATGTTTAAGAAGACATTATATTTTATTTTCATCTATAAAGTTTGTAATTATTGACCATGTGGGGTCAAGGATGACTGTAATTGACTATGTTGAATATTTTTTTAGTTAATAAATAAAAGATGAGACAAATAGCCTAAGAAGGTTGTTGAATGAGTGTCCACTGAATCACTAGGAGGAATAGATTGGGGTGAGAGTAAACTGACACATGGCAGCATCCTCAACCACTTCTAGTTGTTGCAGGGGGAAACTTCCCTAATTTTGTGGTCATGTTCCCCATGAAAGTGGAAAAGAGTAGGTGGCTCATTAATTGAAAAACTGACCAAAGAACTAGGCATGCATATATCTATCCATCAAATTCAACATGAGGCTATTCAATTTTACCTTTTGAAACTTCTGAATGTGGAGAAAGGAGCATAAGAGATTCAATGAGGGGAAAGTTAGAAGTGGTTTGAGTGTTAATATTGTTTTGAGAACTAGTGCAACTTGTTGGCTGAGTTATTTACTGCTGAGGGCAGAAGTACTGTTGTTAAGTACTTCTGTGGAGTTGCAGGGGTATTTAATCCCATCCTTTCACACAGTTCTTTCATATTGGTGGATCACTGGACAGGATTGAGGGTCCTAAGACAAGTAGTTGAGCTATCTTCAGGAAAATGTTGGGTGGAACAGGTTCCTTGGGTTGTTTGTCTCTTCTACAAATTACCAGGTTCCAATGTGTTATCTTGTTTATTTTTGTCAAAGTAAATTACTCGAATGGAAGTAATCATGTTTAGTATTACTATTATTAATTAGATATTATGAATTTGCTAGTGAAATGATTAGGGCTGCATTTAATTAGGAAATTTTATTTGTATATGATTATATGAACAATTGAATCTAGAATTAGAAATGATGGAATGGTTAGTAAAATAAACTTCTGTAATTTTCACTCATCTTGCGATGAAATACTATAGTACAAAAGGTTTGTTTAGAGGTAAATAGGATTGATTTAGTGGTTAAAATGATATGAAGCTATTATATAGTCATTAAAACTGAGAATAGTATAACACAATAAATAATTAATGAAATACAAACTATTTATTTATAGTTAGTAAAGAAAAGAAAAACATTTATCATTCTAATGCTAAATACATAATTTACAAACAATGTTACTTTAGATATTTTATAATAATTATTACACAAGTTAAAAACCTCCATTTGGTTCTTGTAAAATACCTAACACATTAAGTTCATAATGACCAGTGAATAGGCTAGAAATGATGAAGAATTATAACATCTATCATGTTATAGTATCCTAAGTATTTAAGAAAACAAAATTGTAATCATACAGTATAATAATAATACTATTATTAAAATATTACTCTAAGTCATATTAGAGAACATAATTCAAATGTTTAGAAAACCTAGCTGTAACAAACTTATAGCTCAAAATTATGTTATTTTAATATTTGCAAACAGTACATCTGAAACCCTTTTATGAAAATGTAATTTCCTTAATTATTTACAAAACCTACTTAGGATTTAGGATGGATTCCAACTCTTTTATACAAACGGGAAACTATCATGAATTTACTACCGCATATACCAAAAATCATCGAATTTTTTAAAGATAACCTAATAAATCAGAACTGTTGATTTCAAAGTCAAACCCTAGGATTTTTTCTTACAGTACAGGTTTCTTAAATATAATTAAATAATTAAATTTACCAACATCTTAACCATTTCACATTCGGAGAACATTTTTACAACTGATTATTGGCATTACAAAACCTCTATTATTATTTACCAAGCATAATGCACAATGTAACAAAATTTACAAAAGGAAAAACATATGCCATCAAATATTTACATTACGGCTATAAGATTTACCATTTTTTTTAACAACAAACAAATTTTCAAACAGAATCTTTTAATTAACCAATTGTCACCATTTTGTTTTAACTCTCGAAACCCAAAATGCAGTAACACAATTATGTCCAGGAGAGAGTCATGTTGGCAGAGCGAAAAGGCCGAGTAAGATTTCAAACAAAGTATTTTACAGTATGCCCAAATAATTTAACAACCCTGGAATAGTATTATTCCTACCCTAAATCGATATTACAAGAGTCATAGCTCATTGGTGAAACCCTAAGGGTTTACCCTAAAGTTGGCCATACGACCTCTATTACTAAGACAAAACAAAACATCATCTTTGGCTATAAGCTTTCTGAGCACTGTAGTAAAAATCCATAGGCACCATCATTTACTTTGCAAATACAATCACGATGAAGGATAACCTCAGGGTTGGGACTATGGCTTACCCATAAACCCTTCATGCTTATAGATTTTGGCTTCAAAGGATTTGCCTCAACTTTCGACTGACTATCGCCAAGTATTTTCACCTACATTCTACAAGCAAAACAATTTTGAACTGTTAGTAAAAATTCTGACATAATTAATGTAAATCAAAGAAAATAAAATGCTTCGAGGATATCGAAATGACTCACAGTACAAACAATGATCTCACGATCGTAGCGAGAAACCAGAACCTCAATCCTATTAATGCTTCGGGCAAACAAAAGTAACCACTGTTTGAATGCCAAGATCAAAGAAAACCTCAAGGGAAAAAACCTAGAGTAACAAACTCGCCATTGTCACAGTATTTTGCACAGACCCTAGAAGGTTGAGGGCTTGTGGACCTGTTTTCTCCTTTCCAAACAACCCATTGTTGAAACAAGAATGTGTTTAGGGAGAAACTTCGACATTTCTATTTAGGTTTTATCAACCAAACCCTTTTTCCAATGAGTATCCACCACGTGGATTCCATTATCTTGAAATCTTTTCATTCTTGGTATAGTTTAGAACCTGCATTTGTGTAAACGGAACAACACCTTTACTTTTGGCTAAAACATTATAAAAGTTATTATGTGCAAAGAAGTAATATTACCTTTGTTTACATTTAAGAAAGCTTTGGTTTGATAGGTCGAAGAATTAAGCTAGTTTTAGTCTTTATTGTATGCATGGTGAAATTCGAGCTAGGTTATATATATATATATATATATATATATATATATATATATATATGCTTTGTGAAGTTTTAAAATTAGGTCATANACATAGTGTATTTGTTATGCATAATTTATAAATGCTTAGGTTAGTATGTTTTTATTGTAGTTAGTTTTTAACTGCTATTTTTAATAATGCTAATTTTTTATGCTAGGGTAAGCTTTAGGATTTACATGGTAAAGACCTTAGTTGTAAAACATTGTGCATGTAATCTAGTATTACATCAACTAAAAGTATGTTAAATATTATATACAATCAATCATATATGTTTATCTCTTAGAACAAATTAACATCACTACTAACTCTATTTTGCTACCTAGGTGGAGTAAACTTTGTTGTAGGCCTAGGAGAGCTTATACTTAAATAATCAATACATTAAATAGAGTTCAAGAAATATTTCTAGCTTACACATTTGGTCTTCTGAGATTTAAATTTTTACATCGTAACCTGGAAGTAAATTTTTACCTGTAAGTCTTGTACAAGCATCGAATCTGCACTAGCTTTGAAAAAGATAAGTAAGCCTCGAGCTAACCTCAAGCCCCTTCAATAAGAAAGAAAACAATATCAAAATCATACACTTAATAAAAAATAAACAATTGATCTAAATTCAATAAGTTCTAACTCATTAACTTTCAAGACTGAAAAATAAACATAGATTGAATGTTGTTAGTAGCAGGTATTTTATAAGTACTTTAATGGTAATGGTACCCAAAACAAGTCTTTTAACATACTAGATTTGCATAAACACTTGAAGGGTCAACTTAGGTCACAACAACACACTACTTTACAACAATTAGACATTTAGATTTTAGCTAATGTTAATAATGACAATGACATTCCATAGAGACACCACCCTCATCCACTACCATTGTTGGCACTCACAAGACTAGAGGTAGCACCTTTAGCTTCAAACACTCCATCATTGTGTGGGGCCAGTGTACCTCGTGGTGATTCTAGTCCTAGTGTTCCACAACCACTTCAATAATAGAAAAAAAATTAGAAGTTGCTAGGGGGCAGAGGAAAGATAGCTTTGCATATAGAACAAGTGTTTTCCATTGTGAATCATTTTATATACATGGCAAGATAGGCACATCTTTTATCCCATGAAACCCTCTAGTCCCATTTCTGGTAATAGGTTCTTCATACTCAATGGAAAATCCTTAGCAACAGGCTGTTCATACTCAATGTCCCACTTTCTGAGGTTTCTATTTGTGCATGTGCTTATGTATTCGCACTACACATGCTTCTAAGCTTTCTGAGCTTTATTTCTATGCACATGATTTTGTATCCACACTACAGCAGCCTCCCTCCTCATATTGTTATAAATCTTGCAAGTAAGGTTACCTACAAACAACACATGTTAAGTTCATAGTAATTTCAAAAATGTACATATTAATTTCACAAGATTTAACATGGAAATCAGTTACTGATTTTATTTTAAAAGTTCATAAATAGTTGAGATGTATCTTTTATGATCTTAATAAAATGACTATTTATTGTTCTAGAAAAACACTATCAAAAGTAGTAATGTAGCCTTCTGGAAACCTTTTCATGATGGATCATTGATATGAGCACTAAGATTGTGTAAATGTTTTGAACAGAATATAAGCAAAAATAATAATCTAGACATCCAGTTAAATATTGTGCTAGTCCAGGAAGTGGTGTGCATTTAAAATCCCATAGTAAAATGTTAAACAAACTACAAGTGTTTTTCCTGTTTGAAGCAAGACAAACATTAAAGATACACAATATTCATTATCTAAATGGAAACCTCAACTGTTGCAGAAAATCATGAAGACTGACCCTGATTTTTCTCTAGTAATCAGGGATTCAGGACTACAGCAAGGTAACAACATTCCATGCCTATAGATAGATAATGGTATAATAAATATTCACACAACTTACTAACTTTGCTACTACTAGTGAAAATGATTTTGTCTATAATAAGGCTATATTTTTATCAACAAATTTGATATTGTTCTTGGGCGCTCGCACGAAGTTGGTTTCACTTTTTGGTGCCACTTAGGAAATCAGGAACGCACTTCCAAAGTGCAAATCAAGAATGCATATGCGTTATTGATGGTACGTTCGTAATAACCCGAGCCCAAACACAAGGCTAAGGTTTGTGGAAATGTATATCGCATATGCGTTTTGTAATGTTATATATCGCATATGCGATATATCGCATATGCGATATATCGCAAGTGCGATATGCAACATTTAGAAAACGCAAGTTGTTTTGTACAATGGGTGAAAGTTTCAAATCTAAAATCAATATTGGTGATGAAAAAACCTTTTAGGTTTCTGTAAAAGGAGCTATGGAACTCTATACTAAATAAGGTATGAAAAGTGTTAAATATGTTTATTACACTCCACAATTAAAGCATAATTTATTAAGTGTTGGGATACTATGTCAAAATAATTACAATGTAGAGTTTGATGATTGATAATGAACAATTTATGTGTGAGGACCTTGCAGCAAACAAGTAATCAAAACACACGATATAGCAACAGAACTCAAAATCGCTTTTATATTAATCACAAGCCACTTCGAGGGGGCAACCTCCTTTGAGCAAGCTCAATACAAAATAACTTCACGGTGCCTTCCTTGGCCTCAACACACACTTATATATTAAAAATAGGCGCCAATACCATGGGTCAAAACCATGGGCCAATATAAACTATGGGCGCCAATACTATGGGTCAAAACCATGGGCCAATATAAACTATGGATCAACAAATACTACAGGCGGCTTACAAAGCATATGCGCCTCACAACAATAACACAAACTATGGATCAACAATTACTATGGGATGACTTACAAAGCATATGCGTCCAACAACAATATACTAACATAGTAAAGAGAGGGATTGACATGGGTTCCTAACATCCCCTCCCCCTTAGAAAAAGCTTTGTCGCTGTATCTGGAGAAGTGGTTCCCACGTAGCATCCTCGGGCTGCATTCTGTGCCATAGAATTAAGACCTCTGTGAGAGAGCAAGAGCGAAGCTGACGAGTGCACTTATTGAGTACAGCCTCCGGCTCCAAAAAGATGGATCCTTCATTATCCAGTTCTGGTAAAATAGTTTGGTCTTTGATGTTGGTGCCAAGAACTGTCTTCAGACAAGAGACATGAAATACTGGATGAATGCGGGAATAAGGCGGAAGTTCCAATTTAGAAGCAACAGACCCAATCTTCTGAAGAAGCCTATATGGCCCATAGAACTTTGGAGTGAGCTGATGACACCCTTTGAGTTCTAGTGAGGATTGCTTGTAAGGCTGGAGACGAAGAAAAACCATATCACTGGCGTCAAAAGTGCGCTCAGAATGGTGCTGATCAGCTTGTTGCTTCATGCGATTTCCTGCCATGTGAAGGTTTTCGCGCACAATGCGAAGGACCGCGTCAACTGCCTGGGGGTGTAAGGAAGAAGAACTGGTGGTGCTGAAACATAAAGTGCGTCATATGGAGTCATTTTAGAGGCAGTGCGGTAAGAGGGATTGTACCACCATTCAGCGAGAGGGAGCCACTTTGCCCACTGATGTTGTTGCTCAGAGGAGAAGCAACGAAGAGAAGGTTCCAAGCATTTATTGATAATTTTAGTCTGACCATCCGTTTGGGGGTGATAACCTAAATGCATCTTTAGTTTGGTTCCAGTGTGGTGAAAGAGTTCTGTCCAAAAATGACCGGTGAAAGTTGCATCATGATCCGAGACAATGGAAGAAGGCATTCGCTGAAGATGAAAGATCTGGTCCAGGAAAATTTGAGCAATGGAAGAGGCTGTATAGGGATGGCTGAGAGCACAAAAATGACTATATTTGGAGAGGCAATGAACCACAACCAAAATCACAATCTTGCCTCCAGATTTAGGGAGCCCGTCAATGAAATCCATAGAAATATCTGTCCATATCTGGGGAGGTATGGGCAAGGGCTCGAGCAATCCCGGAAGGGGTGGTGTTTCACCCTTATTACGCTGGTAGGTATCACATTCAACCACCATCTGTTGAATTGTCCTTTTCATGCCCTTCCAAAAGAAGTTGCGCCGTGCCCGTTCATATGTTTTGAGAAAACCAAAGTGCTCCACTGATGGAGAAGCATGGAGTTCATAGAAGAAAGCTTGTTGAAGAGCTGTGTTCTGGGGAAGCACCAGACGACCCTTGTAGCGCAGTGAAGCACCATTCCAAGAGTAATGTGGAACAACAGCAGGGTTTTTTTCCAAGCGGTGGATGATGTGAGATAATGAATATTTATTGTCATAACCCTGCTGAACCGATTGCAACCAAGTTGGAACAGGCATAGAAGTAGCGGGAATAGAACCTTGGTCATCAAATGTGCGAGAAAGGGAATCCACCACAAGATTTTCTGTACCCTTCTTATAAGTGATCTCATAGTCATAACCCATGAGTTTGCTAACCCATTTTGTGTTGTGGTGGGGAGGATACACGTTGTTCTAGGAAATATTTCAGACTCTGGTGATCAGTCGGGATGCAGAAATGATTCCCTGAGAGGAAGGGTCGCCACTTTTGTACTGAATGCAAAATGGCCATCATTTCCTTCTCATATGTATAGGCAGCTAAATTCTTACCAAAAAGGGCTTTACGGGTGAACGCAATGGGGTGTTCATCTGGAAGGAGAACAACACCAATTCCATTGTTGCAAGCATCACTCTCAATAGTGAAGGGCTTGGAAAAATCGGGCATAGCTAGAACGGTTGTAGTCCACATAGCTTGTTTCAGCTTGTCAAATGCACGCTCAGTAACATGTGTCCATGTAAAAGCATGATTTTTCCATAGCGCAGTTAATGGAGCTGCAAGCTTCCCATAATCCTTGACAAACTTGCGGTAGTAGCCAGTCAACCCCAAAAAACCACGAATGCTCTTGAGTGTCTTAGGAGGTGGCCAATTGTTCATGGCAACGATTTTGGCAGGATCCACACGAACCCCTTGTGCTGAGATAATGTGCCCGAGATACTCAACTTCCTTTTGGCCAAAAACACATTTAGACTTTTTGGCATGGAGATGATGATCAGAGAAAAGTTGCATTACAAGAGCCAGATGCTGGAGATGTTCAGCCCATGTTTTACTGTAGATGAGGATATCATAAAAAAATACCATAAGGAATTTCCGCAAATAGGGCCTGATGTTGGGAGGAATGCTACCAGGGAGGAGCTGAATACAATGGTCCTCTAGTCGTGAAGGTGGAAGTCCCACTGGTTCAGCAAAAACACCTGTATAGCGATCCAGAATTTGTTGGAGATCCAAAGGAGTAGTGGGGGCCGCTGATGGTTGCATTTGAAGGGAATGGAGCTGAGAAATGACACCATGGGAACTCTTCTTAAGGAGTTTTTCCAGGCGATGTGAACTGATGATGCTGAGAGACCCTGGTTGTAAGCCTTTCAATGTGTGCTTGTGTCCATCGGGGGAGAACTGCATCCAAAGTTCAGCAAAATCCCATAATATGGGGCCAAGTGTGCGCAGCCATTGAGCACCCAAAACCACATCACATCTGCCTAAGGTCAAGGAAAACATGTCAGAGTGGAAGTTATAATCTCCCATAGAGATACGCACATTACGACACTTCCCTTTGTAAGGTAAGGTGCCCCCATTGGCAACCATGACTTCAAAGTTAGAGCAAGGATGGATAAAACAATCAGCTTGTTTGGCGATCCGAGGGTCTATGAAATTATGAGTGCTGCCAGAATTAATGAGTATTGTAAGAGGAAGCTTCTTGAAGTAACCGCGTACCCGCATTGTTTGGGGGGCAGTGACTCCAGCTAAAGCATGGAGGGATATCTCGAGCTGGTCGTCTTGAGATGGAGGGTCAGGACGCGGCTCCTGAGTGTCAACCAGAGTATCCATGACATCGACAACTTCTTCACCAATTTCAGAGGCAGGTGGAGAATCCACATCCAAGAGATAGATCTTTTGTTGAACACATCGATGTCCCCGACTGAATTTCTCATCACAATTATAACAAAGCCCTTTT
This sequence comes from Pseudotsuga menziesii, assembly GCA_001517045.1. NCBI lineage: Eukaryota > Viridiplantae > Streptophyta > Pinopsida > Pinales > Pinaceae > Pseudotsuga > Pseudotsuga menziesii. The sequence goes on from LPNX010626918.1 coordinate 154,108, forward strand.
TCTCTGTGTGCCTGCATCTCTGTTTCAAACAAATGCTTGATTGGGTGTGAGCGAGGAGCTGGCGGAATGGGAGGTCGTTGAGAACCCATATTGCGGAAGGGAACAAAAGAGGATTTGGAGCACTGTTGGGCTGCCATCTTGTCTTCTGCTAACTTAGCCAACCCCAGGGCTTCCATCATTGTGTTGGGACTAAACATTTTGACCTCAGAGCGAATTGCATCCTTTAGGCCATTGATAAAACAACTCCGGTAGAAGTCATCAGGTAATCCTTCAGTGTGATTAGCTAGTTTCTCAAATTCAGTTTGATACTCTTTCACAGTGTCAGTTTGGCGAAGTTTAGTGAGAGCTCCTGTGAAGTCATCAAAAGCACTCGGACCAAATTGGTGCAAAAGGAGCTGGCAAAAAGCAGGCCATTTTGGCTCGTCATGAGCCTTGATGTACCAACGATACCATTGAAGAGCTTCTTGTTCCAAATGAAAGGAGGCAAGTGGAACTTGGTGGACATCAAAAGTATTATGAAGGCTGAAATACTGTTCTGCATGATAGATCCATCTAGTCGGATCAGTACCATTGAAGCGCGGAAAATCTAGCTTCGGACCGTGAAAATTGCTGGAAGAAGAGAACCCATTGGTTGATGAAGACTTGGACTGTCGTCTGGTGTTCATAGCTGAATGCTCAAGATGGAGACCGAGAAATTTTTCATCCAGTTCCTGGAGTTTGGCTTGGATGGCTGCAAGTGCTTCCTCCATGATTTTTTCTCCTGTGCGGGTGACAACCATAAGCAAGAGATTTTTCAGGAAGGGATCTGCAATGACGCGGAAGTGATCGGCAACAGATGGATCTGCAACGGCACGGAACTAACCGGCAACAGCTCTGCAATTGTGCAACTAAAAATAGATATGGACCCCAGGTATGTGCGACTTCCTATTGGTTCAAGGGATTCACTCGGCCACCAACGCTGTCTGACGGCTTGCGTATTGGGGCAGTACCCCTCACTCCACGGCTCAGGTAAAACTGATAACCGCTTGGCCACAAACGACAGCTCTTGGTTTACCTCACGGGTGGGAACTAGTCAATCAGGTAGGGGTCGTTGCCCTTTTCGATGGCAGGTCCTCTCAATGGGCCAGATACTTCGGGGTTCCTGTGGTACTCCTCACAATGAGTTTTAGGGTTTATGCCCAAGTACTTCCCATAGTTAAGCGGAGAGGGATTATTCCCAGATCCAAACCTGCAACAGAAAAAATATTTGGGCAGAAATTCCACCCAATGTTAAAAAACGGGATCTATATTGCTCAGAATTGCTATTATAGCATGTTTCTGGAACTGGAACAACCACTCTGCTTCTACCCATGAAATCAGAATAGAAATCTGGGCACTCGGTCAGAATATTTTCGCGCCGCAATTTCCGTGGCCGTCACCGAAATTCTGAAAAATTGCGGATTTTAAATCCGCGATATCTCCACTTTTAGAACTCCAAATGAGATGATTTTTTTTTTAAAACTGCATATTTTTGAAATAGGAATTCAGTTATGCAATCTGTTTCTTCTAATTTTGTGCAAAACGTTTTAGAAATTGATCTGAAAGTCGCCACCCAAAAAAAAAATTTCCCACTTGTGCCAAGGAAAGTGCTCTGATACCAGATGTGAGGACCCTGTAGCAAAAAAGTAATCAAAACACATGATATAGCAGCAGAACTCAAAATCACTTTTATATTAATCGCAAGCCACTTTGAGGGGGCAACCTCCTTTGAGCAAGCTCAATACAAAATAACTTCACGGTGTCTTCCTTGGCCTCAACACACACTTATATATTAAAAATAGGCGCCAATACCATGGGTCAAAACCATGGGCCAATATAAACTACGGGCGCCAATACTATGGGTCAAAACCATGGGCCAATATAAACTATGGATCAATAAATACTACATGCATCTTACAAAGCATATGCGCCTCACAACAATAACACAAACTATGGATCAACAATTACTATGGGACGACTTACAAAGCATATGCGCCTCACAACAATAACACAAACTATGGATCAACAATTACTATGGGACGACTTACAAAGCATATGCATCCAACAACAATATACTAACATAGTAAAGAGAGGGATTGACATGGGTTCCTAACATTATGATAAGAGTAAAGGAAATACGGTGTTTATAGTTGTGCCTATGTTAAAGAATCGAATGTTCCCATTGCATTTTAGAGAAAATACTATCAACCTTGCTAATATGGAATATAAAGACATAAGTTGGTTGTGGCATCTCAGGTATGGCCATTTGAATTTTCATATTTTGAAGCTTCTAACATTAAAAGAATTAGTTTATGGTTTTCTTAAGGTTGAAGAGAACAATGAGGTTTGTGAAGGATGTGCTAAAGGAAAAAATGGAAGAGAGAATTTTCTTAGAGGAAAGGAACGGAGGGCCCAATATCCACTTCATCTAGTTCACTCATATAATTTTGGTCCAATCCAGACAAAGAGTTTGGATAATTCATTGTATTTTATTAGTTTTATTGATGATTACTCAAGAATGTGTTGGGTTTTTTTCTTAAGAGTAAGGGTGTTCAACATTTGATACATTCAAGAGATTTAAAGCCCTTGTGGAAAATGAAAGTGCTTACAAAATAAAGTGCATAAGTACTAACCATGGATGAGAGTTTTTCTCAAGAGGTTTTTAGAATTTTTATGATATGAATGGCATTAAAAGACAACTCACCACTACTTATACAACTCAACAGAATGGGATAGTTAAAATGAAGAAACGTACAATGATGGAAATGGAAAGAACTATGTTACAGACCAGGGAATTAAGCAATTCCTTTTGGGGAGGTGAAGTTTCTACAACAATATACATTCTCAATCAAAGTCCCACAATTGCACTTGAAATTATGACTCATTACGAATCATGGTATGACAAAAATCCTAATGTTAATCATTTCAAAGTTTTTGGATTTTTATCCTATGTTCATGTAGTTGATAAAAAGAGACAAAAGTAGGATCCAAAAAGTGAACCATGCATTTTTGTGGATACAGTGAGAAAATTAAGGTTTATAAGTTGTATAATCCTCTCACCAATAACATCGTTGTGTCTAGGGATGTGATTTTTTTATGAAGGGGGAGTTTACGGTCATAAAAAACACCATGTTGAGAAGTCAAAAGATGGTTTGAATAGTGATATTATTGATGATATTAATCACGAGAAACCCATTAATGTTTTAGTTCCAAATTTTGTAAATACACCAAGTAGCCCCTCATCTAGTTCTCCAATTTCATGTACAAGTCCTACAAGGAAGGTAAGAAGCCTAAATGGAATTTATTAGAGAAGCTTGGAACACAAAGAAAATCTAAGAGGTGAGACTGTAAATGTTGCTTTATTTTCACAAGTTGATTTTGAACCATCATGTTTTGAAGAATATTATACTAATGAGTTTTCGGTGCAAGATATGCAAGAAGATATAGATTAAATTCATAGGAATTATACTTGGAATCTTACAAATCTTCCACATTTTTCCCTGTCAAATCATCTTAAGTGGGCCAAAATGTCCACCATATCAAGAGGCATGAGCTTCCCAAATCAGAACTAAGGAGCCTAGAGTGTTGGGTAGGAAAATTTAATTATGCATAAACATCCAACCCTCCCAAATACAAATTAATTTGGGTGGGATGATGAAAGGCCTGCCAAACTGACCCAAAGAAAGTACTAGTATCATATAGTTGTTCCAAGCTTCATAGGAAAGACAAGGAACATCCAAAATGTGCATTGGTTGAGTTGGAGGGAAACTCAACACATTTGTTGCCTAATTTGAACTCCCTTTCTTATATTTAAAGACCACATGAAACTATTGTAGGTAGGAGGCATGTTTGAGATGGAATTGTTCTTAACTCTTAGACTATGAATTCAAAAGATTAAGGGATGATTATTAGTACAAAAATTATTTTCCTTATCCAAAACATAATGGCACCATTGCTTCAAGGCCTTCGCTAGATCTCAAAATTCTTTGTCATACGTGTTGTACTTCATAATGGAATTTGTCAAAGTCTTGGAATGATAGTTCGTTTGTCAAAGGCATTCTTTAGCCAATGCCTTGGACACAATAACAAACACAATTTTCGATGCCCAAGGAGCTCTGTACAACATTACCTCATACAGAGAATCTAGGAGGCGATACTACTCCGATGGATTGACTCATAAAGACATCAAAGCCCTTAAAATTACTAAAGACCAGTTCTTTTCATTATTCCGGGACCCCAGCACCAGATTGGTTCCACCCACCAGTCGAGCACACATTTCCATAGACTAGTGCATTGAACCAAATATAAAGGCTAATTGGATGGATCGTTGGTATATGGTCTTCGATGAAGACCCCCATGGGAATAGGGACATCCCATTTTATTTCCTTAGGAAGTTGTATGTAGAATTCATCCTAGGGAAGCATGTTAACTACTTCGATATCTTAGGCAACCAGGGTGTTGGTCATGGGATGCCCCAAGATAGGGAAGGATCCAGGAGAGATCCCAACTGTGTGCCACACCCACCACGCACACCAAAACCCCCTCGGGTATACCCTCGTACAGGTCATGTCATTGAGTAGACACAAGAGGCATTACTTGACATGGTAGAGACATTGCTTGAGCATGGGACTGATGTCCAAGGCAATGCAGACCAAGGGGCTGGCACTTCTACGGCTAGCGCATCTATAGATCACAGAGGAGATGCAGAGTCTTCAGAGCGCCGTGTTACTCCACACCCTTGCACATCGTGTGGAGGCATATGCTATGGCCCTGCTTCCAACTTCCGAGATGATGGATTACTTCGTTTTGTAAGTAAAACTAATTATTTTAATATTATACTTTGTTTCATGTCAAAATCTTCAATTGTTTCACACTTTATTTCTATTTAATTATCTAACAATATTTGTGAACAAATATACAGCTGGTGTCCCATGGCACACCACAGTCGCATAGTCCGTCGATCAATGTTGAGAACATTGATGCGGATGTCAATATTGCCTATGGGTTTGGTTCTTCACCAATAGGGGTAAGAACTATACTTGTTAATTTGTCAACTTTATTTATATATATTTATAACTTATAGATTGTAATGTATTCAATATGTATCCTAATTTTGATACTTGACATGTTTTGTGCATGTTGCCCAGGAAGAGTATATTGTCTCGCAGCCTATTCCCTCTCATGCAGAGGTAGATTCATGCAAGATTCCTAATGTAACTTTTAAATTTGTTAGTTTATATGTTGCTCATAGATCTTTCTCCATCACCTTAAGTTGTAGTGTGTTGAGCGGCTCCATTTAGCTATGATATACTATGTGTGCGAATATACAAGATATGAAGTATAGTTGGAGGTATTTTCTTAGTATTAAAAAGATTCCATGTAAATTGGAGTATGTCCTCATTGTACATGTTGTTAGAATTAGTTTCCTGGCTAACTTGGCCGCATTAGGGGAGAGGATCCATTGGTGACCTGCATTTCTTAACAGTAGTAATGTAGCTTAATTTTCCATATTCCCAAGCTTGTATTTCCTCCAAATTCTTACCACATATACTTTGGTGTTATTTATCTACCATACTAGTTTTGAGCTATGACGAATCCAAAATGATGCCATGCCAGCCACTAAGTTCCAAGTTGTCTAGTTCTAGTGTGTTTTAGTGTATTTTTTATTGGTAAAAATACTTGAATATTGATGTTCAACTTAAAGAGGATGTGACTTAAAATGATATTTCAAATTTTCAATATTCATATTATTTCAAAATGTAGAAGAATTTTTTTTGAAAATTAATTTTAAAGACATGAAAATATTGACAATTACT
>LPNX010626920.1:28160-45804 GCA_001517045.1 Pseudotsuga menziesii
CATAAGAAGAAAGGCCGCTAGGTCAAATCCCACGGATACCAAAAAATCCAACCATGTGGAAAACCTGTTAGTCAAGGGGGTCTTCAACTTGCAAAAAAAAAATGTGATTTGAACTCATCATCTCCTTTACAACATATATATCGGCTGTTACAAGCTAGTGTTGGTCACTTATGATGGGTTCATTGCAATGGACTTCTGGAAAAACATAAATGTGAACGTCAAAAAACAATATTAGAGGTACCTACAAAACTTTTTGGAATATGGCGTAACAATGTGAAATGTGGACAATCAGATTACGTTCCAGAATATATAACTTTTATTTATGGAAACTAAGTATAAAAACCAAAAAGCGATGTTCTTCTAAGGTTGGTATGTTATTTTTTTTCCAAAAAATAATGAATATGTTTGCGTTGGTCCACTCATTTGGTATGCAAATGGTGGAATTTTGTGAAAAAAATTATATAGAGTTGTAGATAACAGGTGTGTCTAGTGCAACATTAGTTTTCCATATATATATATATATATATATATATAATTAAGGAAGTCAGTGGTGCCCTAAAATGACAAGGTCGAGAGTTGGTCCACGACATTTTGGTCTTAACATAGTCAATGAACGATATTTTTTTAGGATGCAAGTATTTGTGTCTTCTTATGTGGGTTCTTTTCCGTTTTCTAAATAGGTGAGCCGATCAAAACTTATAGCCGAAGAAAATAGCGTACCTTTTTTTTTAAATAGACGTTACTCCATTTAAAATTAAATAAAAAATAGAAAAGATAATATATTTAAATAAAAATTACATATTCAGAATCTACAGACAGAGTTACACAAGTGTGTGAATTTTCATTAGTAGTGGACAAGCGTGGCATATGCAAAATCATGCAAGAAATAGGAGAAGTGGTACAAAACATGTTTTATGTCATAAGACAATCCAAACCACTTGGTTTGGCAACTCAAACCTAAAACCAAAGAAGCCAAGTCATCCACAACATAGGTTGGAAAAATAGTGCCCACAAAAATTCTAAATTTAAGTCATGCGTGTGCATAGTTTAAAACATAACATGCACACACTAGAAGCATGATCGCGCTTCTAAGTGCGTACACGTTAAACATGTGTGCACGCATATGTTAAGTTAAAACTTTGTTTTGATTTTATTTTCAAGCATTTGCAATGGAATGATGATGATGAACAATGATGATGATGAGGAGGAGGAGGATGACAATGATAATGATGATGATGATGATGATGATGGCGATGACAATGATGATGAACAATGATGGTGCTAATGATGATGAGGATGACGATGACTATGACTATGATGACGATGATTATGATGATGATGATGATGATTACAATGATGAGGATGATGATGATTACCATGACGATGATGATGAATAATGATGATGAAGACGACGATGACGATGATAATGACGACAACGACGACAACGATGATGACGACGACGACGACGACGACGACGATGATGATCACGAGTAGTATGACTATGATGATAATGATGCAGATGAGGATGATGATGATGATGAGGAGGAGGATGATCACTATGATGATGATGATGAGGATGAGGATGATGAGGAGGAGGAGGAGGAGGAGGAGGAGGATTATGACTATGATGAGGATGATGATGATGATGAGGATGATGATGATGATGACGATGACGATGCCGATGAACAATGATGGTGATGATGATGATGAGGATGGTGACAATGATGATGATGATGATGATGATGACGAAGATGATGACGACGATGGTAATGATGATGATGGTGATGATTATGATAAGGATGATGATGATGACGATGATGATGAGGAACAATGATGATGATGATGATAGGTTTAGTTGAAACTTTGCTTTGATTTTCTTTTGAAGCATTTTCAATGGAATGATGATGATGACCATGATGATGGTGATGAACAATGATGATGATGATGGAGAGGATGATAACTATGATGATGATGATGAGGATGATGATGATGATGTTAGATTTTTATCATTTAAGCAATATGATCTTAGGATCTTATCTGAGAGAATAACATGCACCGCAAAAATCACAAGAGACAAGAGACACAAAGAATTTTCCTCAGGGAAACCATAAAGGAGAAAACCCCATAACTTCCTCAATGATAGAATGAGCACCAATGGCAAAAGTACAACCCAAAAACATAAAGATGATCTCCGATAGTAGTTGTCTCTTTCTCTGATCCTAGCTTCTTCTCTCTCACTCATGCGCCCCAGTGAGTGAGTGTGTGTGTGTGATAAATAGAGAGGCTCACTCTCTATTTATATTCTTTAGTTCACTTAATGTCCACTCCAACATGTTAGCCTCACTTAACAACTTACATGGCCGACATTGCTAGGAGAGTCCAATAATCCTAGTGCCCATGAACTGTAAGGACTTCGCCCCTCTGATCAACAAGGAGGGTTAACCTTAACACAATGGTGGGGACTATTGCCCCAACTTACAATAACTCACATAGGGATGAATTCTCTAGGATACTCTAATAACCCTAGGTCCCCATAACTATGGATACTTTAAACCTCGATCAATAAGGATGGTTACCCTCTATGACTTTACATGACTTGTTTACATTATTGAATCTCCTGATAGGAACATCGGGATATGACATGACTCAATTAAATTACATATTCTCCTGGGAATAAAAATCGGGGTACAATACATAAAATATACAAGTGAATACATTCCAAAGTTACAAATACATCAACACTCCCTCTTAACTACAAAGGTATTCTCTCGGCACAATTTATTAGAACACGTCTTCTTCTCTGTATGATTTGGATCATCACTCGATCTGGATCATCACTAGATCATCATCGAAATTGGATCATCATAAAAAATGGATTGTCACTGGATCATCATCAAAACTGGATCATCATTGGATCATCATCATCATCACTGCTTCGGCTATCTCAATCAAATGGTGCTATCTCTTCATTCTTCTCGTCACAGGAAGTTTAACAAAGATAGCCCTTTTTCATGCTATTTTTAAGCCTATCCTGCATGTAGGTCTTCTTCAGCACTTATATCTGACCCTAAGTTAGAATGGCCTGCCCAACACTTATATCTGACCATGGGAGGAACACATCCAACAACCATTTCAGAAAGGCATGCCCAACACTCACATCTTACCATGGGAGGAACACATTCAAGAACCATGTCATAAAGGCCCAGCACTCACATCCGATCATGGGAGGAACACATCCAAGAACCATACTGAAAAGGATCAGCATTCACATCTGATCATAGGAAGAACACATCCAAGAACCATATCGGAAAGGCTCAGCACTTATATCTGACCATGAGAGGAACACATCCAAGAACCATGTCAAAAGGGATCAACACTTATATTCATCCATGTGGGGAACACATCCCGCATGCATGCTAGAAGGGCTCAACACTTATATCTGATCACGTGGGAGCACATACCACAGTCTCCTCAAAATGGCTCTGCACTTACATCTGATCATGTGGGAACACATCCCACAGTCACATCACATGGCCCTCAGCTCCAGGCTAAGTATTCCTGGTAACTGACCAGGTGCCTCCATTCTCCTAGAGAATGGCCTTCAGCACTTATATATGTTCATGCGGGAACACATCCCACAGTCACCTCAGAATGGATCAACACTTACATATGAACATGGAAGGAACCAATCCTCTCACCATGTCAGAATGGCTCATAGACTCATAACTTCCCCTTGGAGGGAACCTTGATCTAGAGAAAACCAATCTTCTCCCTGAAGTACTCAAGCTTCACTTTGGCCAATGGCTTAGTAAACACATCAGCTATATATTCGTCCATCAAAACATACTAGAGCTTCAATTCTTCCCTCTGCACCATATCCCTGATATAGTGATATTTGATCTCGATATGCTTCGACTTATCATGGAACATCGGGTTCTCAGATAACTTCACACAACTCTGGTTTTCACAATATATACAAGTAGCATCCAACTAGAGATCAAATAAATCAGACAGTACCTTCCTCAGCCATATTGCCTCACAACTAGCTGAACAAGTTGCAACATACTCTACTTCAGTTGTACTCAGTGTCATGCAAGACTGTTTCCTGCTAAACCAAGAGATCATACCTGATCCCATACTGAAGCAGCACCCTAAAGTGCTCTTTCTATCAATGGAACTGCTTCCCCAATCTGAATCAACATAACCTTCCAGGTTAATCTTTCGATCAGCCTTATACTTGAGCCCATAATCAACTGTACCCTCTAGGTACCTCAGAATATGCTTTGCAGTAATCAAGTGAACATGTCTCGGATCCATCAAGAACTGGCTCAAGGTGTTTAAAGCAAAGCAAATATATGTTCTTGTATTCGTTAGGTACATCAAGGAACAAATCATCTAATGATACATCGTGGCATCAACTGAATCTGATGAAGCAACACTCAATAGCTTCAGGTTTGATGCCATAGGTGTGGTGATGGCCTTGCACTCCATCATCCCAAATCTCTTCAATATCTCTACTGCATAATTCCCTTGTCTAAGAGAGATTGCATCCATATTATACCACACCTCCATGCCTAAAAAATAGTGCATCATCTCCAAGTGCTTCATCTCGAACTCGGAAACAAGTCTCTTCTTGCAAATTTAATGAGTTCCTCTTTTTTGTCAAGAAAAAGTTATCAACATATAACAGGAGCATCACTGGTCTTTCAACCTTGAATAAAAGGTTGAAATTCGCTTTACTCTCAGTAAATCCTAGAGTCATTAGTAAGTTGTCCATCCTGTTGTATCATGTCGAACCTCAAGATATTTTGTAGTCACTCCCTCTGAAGCAAAGCATCATTCTCTCTCTGTATTTTGTACTCTATTCACTGAAACATTATGTACCAGAGTGACAAGTAGATTTATATGGTACTAATATTCTATGTATCCATCTAGGGTCACTGGATACCAGAATCCTCTATCTTGAACCTTTTCAAAAGTTCTTCTCGCACCCATCTATGATCCTGTCATACTCTATAGGATTTCATCTTCGACCTTGTAGCAAAGGTTAAGATATTCATCACTCTAGGTGATCCTCAAGCTCCTTCTGCATGTGTTATCCCATGGGTGTCTTCTAAGCTCATATAAGGCCTTCTTTCATTTTCACACATGATTATGCCTATCATTTGACTTCACTTCTAGTGGCTGCAATTGTCTCTTCATATTCTATGTCTTCTTTTTGTGAGAAGTTTCATGCTATGAATCTTGTGTTGTATCCCACGATGTTTCCATCTACGAACTTCCCTTCAGGTCTCGATACTGCATCCTAGACATCATTCTTCTTGAACTGGTCTTCCCTTTATTTTGGGATACTTCTTCATAGCTGGAAGGTTATGCATCAATAATGTCGTTGCATTCATCTTCATTATTAGATTATTTCTTGAACTATCATCACTTGTTCTTCGGAACAAGTCTCATCCTTATTTTCTTGTAGGTGATTGTACATGATTTTCCTACAAGTCAAATGAATTTGTATGGTTAGAAACATTTCATAAAGCATATTCATAATGGCAAATTCTTATGCATAAATATATGATCATGAAACTATTTTAGCCAATACAACATTCATCCATATCTCACAGAAACTTTTCTAGATGCCTTCCATCTCTACGAAGACATCATTAATATTTTGAACTAATCCAATATGTCAACAAAGAGGTTTCATTCTAGATAAGTAGCAATGGAGAGTCGTATAGAACCATGAGCTACTTACCCATCACATGCATATTAGTAGTATACTGTCATTAATGCAAATGTTCTACCATGCATAATACATCAACTGAATATAAACAAATGCATAACAAAACAATATCATGAAATGACAATTGAATACTTATCTTTATTTGTTTCACAGGTAGACTCCTTCTTGATCCTTCAGCTTCATTGTCTTCTTCATTCATCATTTCTTATCACAATGCTAAGATGTATAAGAGGTTCTTCAAGAGTTGAGTCATCCATATTCCTCATCACTTGAGGGATCTTTTTTAGATGGTGAGAGCTTGATCTTTCGTTTCTCCCATCTTCTCTTTTATTATGAGTCGAGCTTCTTCTTCTTCCCAGAGTCTGCTGAAAGTAATCACTTCCTTCTGGCATACGTTCCTCGAATGAATGAATCCCATGATCCTGGGAGGCCATTCAAGGTAGTTATCACAATTATTGCATTCTCCACTTCTTCTACCACTTCAAGTTGTTCTTCGATTTCAGAGACCATTGTAAAGTATGACTGTATGGTCTCTGCTTTTTGGATCTTCACATTCTTCAACTGTTTTCTCAAAGTAATCTTTCGATTTATGTTCTTCCCTTCAAATAGATTGGTCAAGGAATAAAACATGTATTTCTATGTATTTATGGAAGGCACTTGTGGTACAGGTTGATCTGTGACTGAATGAGCAATGATCTTCTTGGCCTTGACAAAGTTCTCCTTGTGTAAGGCTTTTAGCCTCATCTCCCTTTGGAACTGGAACCTCTCTACCTATGTAGGTCTCCAATTCATTCCCTTCAAGAACTAGTGACATCCTATACTTCCATGCTTGGAAGTGGTCAACCTCACCAAGCTTGTGATCAAGCTAATGTGATAGATCACTTTGAATTGAGAACCTCAAATGAAAATAGCAAAAGATTGGATCTTACCGATTTGAGGTGTCCATTTTGGTTCCGGAGCTGGCTGATCTAGGGTTTGTCAGAGAAACCCTAATTTTAAAAACTTGGAATATTTCCAATCTGATTAGATACAAATATATACCTCTTCAAGTTGATCTTTTCAATATACTCCTTTTCTAAAAATAGTGGAGGGAAGCTCTCGGAACAGGAAGCCCTAGTTTACCAATTTCTTTTGTATAAATTATTGATACTATTTCTATGGTATCTCTGAAAGTGCTACTCCTCTCTGTCTAAAAGTTTGTACTGAGCTAGCCTCTTCTATCACTGTTCCAACACCATAGGTCTCATTAGAATTGGTTTCCCCAATTGGGAATTATGAGAGGTTTCCCAAGGTAACCTGTTTCAGAACTGTTTAGAATAGTGAAGTTGTACGGACTTCCACATGTCATTATTTCATCATTTGGGTCTCAAACTTCTACCACAGAAAGTATAGTCCATTTTATTTCTATAACATCTTGATAAATTTCATTTGGACCTTCGTAGCCCGAGATATAGCAATTCTATCCATGTGTCTTGTTTAGGGATGAATCTTGGAAGAGTCTGGAACCCTAACTTGGAGGAATCATGTCTCCTATAATATAGAGAATCAGAGGATAAAACTTGGACACATTGTATATTAGGAATTTATCTTCTACGTGTGAATGTTTTGGACCCTAAGACTTTTGCAATCCAGAGATATAGAAAACTTACCAAAACTTATCAGCTTTAGTATTTAGGGTTTTTCCAACTCTAGGTCAAACTAGGGTTTGACTTTTCTAGAGTTACAACCAACTAAAAATCTTGACCAAGGTCTCTAAAATTCTATTTTAATGAGGAGAGAAATCGTATGCTAGGCTCACTCAAAAATTATTCTTCTGTAAAAATCCTGAATTTCTTGCACCAAAAACTGAAAATGCCTGGAATCGAATTCCGCTTCGACATAAAGATGCACCCTTCAATGGAGAGTCAGCCTAGCATAATTTTGCTTATGGGTTGTGGAGAGAGACCCAAAAAATAAGAATCCCTAGCTTCTACAGATGCACAATGTCTTCTTCTCAGGTTAGCTCTGATACCATGTTAGATTTTTATCATTTAAGTAAAATGATATTAGGATCTTATCTTAGAGAATAACATGCACAACAAAAATCACAAGATACAAGAGACACAAATAATTTTCCTCGGAGAAACCATAAAGGAGAAAACCCCGCAACTTCCTCAGAGATAGAACGAGCTCCAATGGAAAAAGTAAAACCTGAAAACATAAATATGGTCTCCAACATTAGTTTTATTTTTCTTTGATCCCAGCTTCTTCTCTCTCACTCATGCACCCCAGTGAGTGAGTGTGTGTGTGATAAATAGAGAGGCTCACTCTCTATTTATATTATTTTGTTCACTTAATGTCCACTCCAACATGTCGGCCTCACTTAATAATTACTTCTCAGGGCCGACATCTCTAGGAGAGTCCAATAACTCTAGTGCCCTTGAATTGTGCGGAATTTTCCACTCCGATCAACAAGGAGGGTTAACCTTAACACAATGGTATGTACTATTTCCTCGACTTAAAATAACTCACCTACGGCTGAATTCTCTAGGATATTATAATAACCCTAGGGCCCCATAACTTTAGGGAATTTAACCCTTGATCAATAAGGAGGGTTACCCTCTATTACATTACATGACTTGTTTACATTATTGAATCTCCTGATCGGAACATCGGGATATCACATGACTCAATTACATTACAGATGCTTCTCGGAATAAACATCGGGGTATAGTACATAAAATATACAAGTGGATACATTCCGAAGTTACAAAAATACATCAACACTCCCTCTTAACTAGGAAGGTATTCTCTTGACACGATTTATCAGCACAAGTCTTCTTCTCTGTATCATCTAGATCATCACTGGATCTAGATCAACACTGGATTTGGATCATCACTGGATTTGGATCAACACTGGATCTGGATCATCATCAAACCTGGATCATCATTAGATCATCAACAAAACTGGATCATCACTACTTCTGCTATCTCAATTAAATGGTGCTATCTCTTCATTCTTCTCATCACAAGAAGTTTTACAAAACCAACCCTTTTTCAGGTTGGTGTTCGTCCTGGTTTCAGAGCTGGCTAATCTAGGGTTTTTCAGAGAAACCCTAATTTTGAAAACTTGGAATCTTTCAGATCTGATTGGATATAAATATATACCTATTCAAGGCGATCTATCCAATGTACTCCTTTTCTGAAAAAAGTGGAGGGAAGCTCTCAGAACAGGAAGCCCTAGTTTACCAATTTCTTCCACAAAAATTCTTGATATTGTTTCTGTGGTATCTCCTAAAGTATTGCTTTTTAGAGTCTAAAATTTCCTAAAACGGTAGCCTCGTCTGTTCCTGTTCCAACACCATAGGTTTAATTAGAATTGGTTTAACCAATTGGGACTTATGAGAGGTTTCCCAAGGTAACATGTTTTAGGACTGTTCAGAATAGAAAAGTTGTATGGACTGTCACGTGTCACTGTTTCATATTCTGAGTTTGAAACTTCTACCACAGAAACTAAAGTCCATTTTATTTTTGGAAAATCTTGATAAATTTCATTTGGACCTTCGTAGCCCAAGATATATCTATTCTCCCTAGGTTTCCTATTTAGGGATGAATCCTGGAAGAGGCTGGAACCCTAACTTGGAGGAATCATATCTCCTATAATGTAGCTAATCGGAGGCTAAAACTTGGACATAGTGTACATTAGGATTTTATATTCTACCTATTTAAGTTTTGACCCCTGATAGTTCTAAAATCCAGAGATATAGTGAAGTTACCAAAACGTATCAGTTTTAGTATTTAGGGTTTTTCGAGCCCAGGGTCAAACTACGGTTTGAATTTCCCAGAGTTACACCCAACCAAAAATCTCGACCCCGGATTCCAAACTTTGATTTTGATGAGAGAAATCCTATGCCAGGCTCACTCAAAAATTCTTCTTATGTAAAAAGCACTAATTTCCTGCACCAAAAACTGAAAATGCTCGGAATCAAATTTTGCTTTGACAGAAAGATGCACCCTTCAATGGAGAGTCAGCCTAACATACTTTTGTTGATGTATTGTGGAGAGAGACCCAAAAAGTAAGAATCCCTAGCTTCTTTAGCTGCACAATGTCTTCTTCTCAGGTTAGCTCTGATATAATGTTAGATTTTTATCATTTAAGCAATCTGATTTTAGGATCTTATCTAAGAGAATAACCTGCAAAAAAAAAATCACAAGAGACAAGAGACACAAAGAATTTTCCTCAGGGAAACCATAAAGGAGAAAACCCTACAACTTCCTCAGAGATAGAATTAGCACCAATGGCAAAAGTAAAACCCTAAAACATAAATCTGTTCATGTGGGAACACATCCAACAGTCACATCAGAATGACCCTGAGCTCCAAGCTGAGTATTCCTAGTAACTGACCAGGTGCCTCCATTCTCCTGGAGAATGGCCTTTAGCGCTTATATCTGATCATGTGGGAACACATCCCATAGTCACCTTAGAATGGCTCAATACTTACATCTCACCATGGAAGGAACCAATCCTCTCACCGTGTCAGAATGGCTCACAGAATCGCCACTTCCCCTTGGAGGGAACCTCAATCTAGAGAACACCAAGCTTCTCCCTGAAGTACTCAAACTTCACTCTATCCAATGGTTTAGTCAACACATCAGCTATATATTCGTCCATCACAACATACTAGAGATTCACTGCTTCTATCTGCACCATATCCCCGATATAGTGAAATTTGATCTCGATATGCTTCGACTTGTCATGGAACATCAGGTTCTCAGACAACTTCACACAACTCTAATTGTCGCAATATATACAAGTAGCATCCAACTGGAGATCAAATAAATTAGACAGTAGCTTCCTCAGCCATATTGCCTAACAACTAGCTGAATGAGCTGCGACATACTCTACTTCAGCTGTACTCAATGCCATGTAAGACTATTTCCTGCTAAACCAAGAGATCGTACCTGAACCCATATTGAAGCAACACCCTGAAGTGCTCTTTCTATCGATGGAACTTCCTGCCCAATCTGAATCAACATAACCTTCCAGGTTAATCTTTTGATCAACCTTATACTTGAGCCCATAATCAACTGTACCCTTTAGGTACCTCAGAATATGCTTTGCAGCAATCAAATGAACATGTCTTGGATCCATCAAGAACTGGATCAAGGTGTTCACAACAAAGCAAATATCTGGTCATCTATTCATTAGGTACATCAAGGAACAAATCATCTGATGATACATCATGGCATCAACTGACTTTGATGAAGAAACACTCAATAGATTCCGATTCGATGCCATAGGTGTGGTCATGGCCTTGCAATCCATCATCCCGAATCTCTTCAGGATCTCTACTGCATACTTCCCTTATCCAAGGCCTAGAGTCATCAGTAAGCTATATATGATGCTGTATCATGTCAAACCTCAAGAGCTTTTGCAGTCACTCCCTCTGAAGTGGAGCATAATTCTCTCTATTTCTTTCGTAGTCTATGCACTGAAACATTCTGTACTAGAGTGACAAGTAGCTTCCTCTGCTACTAATATTCTATGTATCCATCTAGGGTCACTGGATACCAAGGTCCTCTATATTGAACCTTTTCAAAAGTTCTTCTCGCACCCATCTGTGAGCTTGTCATCCTCTATAGGCTTTCATCTTCAACCTTGTAGCAAAGGTTAAGATCTTCATCACTCTAGGTGATCTTCAAGCTCCTTATATATTTGTTATCCCATGGGTGTTTTATGAGCTCATACAAGGCCTTATTTCATTTGCACACATGATTCTTCCTGTCATTTGAATTCACTTGCAGTGGTTGCAATTGTCTGTTCGTATTCTATGTCATATTTCTGTGAGAATCCTCGTGCTACAAATCTTGCGTTGTATCCCATGATGTTTCCATCTACGAACTTCCCTTCATGTCTTGATACTGCATCCTAGACATCATTCTTCTTGAACTAGTCTTCCCTTTCTTCTTGGATACTTCTTCATAGCTGAAAAGTTCTGCATCAATGATGTCGCTGCATTCATCTTCTTTCTTAGATTATTTCTTGAACTATCATCACTTGTTCTTCGGAACAAGTCTCATCCTTCTTTTCTTGTAGGTGATTGTACACGATTTTTCTACAAGTCAAATGCATTTGCATGGTTAGAAACATTTCATAAGGCATATTCATAATGGAAAATTCTTACGCATAAATATATGATCATGCAACTATTTTAGCCAATACAACATTCATCCATATCTCACGGAAACGTTTCTATATGCCTTCCATCTCTACCAATACATCATTGAGATTGTGCACTAATCCAATATGTCAGCAAAGAGGTTTCATTCTAGATAAGTAGCAATGGGGAGTTGTATATCACCATGAGCTACTTACCTATCACATGCATATTAGTAGTATATTGTCATTAATGTAAACATTCTGCCATGCATAATACATCAACTGAATATAAACAAATGCATAAAAAAACAATATCATGAAATGACAATTGAATACTTATATTTATTTGTTTCATGGGTAGACTCCTTCTTGAGCCTTCACCTTCATCATCTTCTTCATTCATCATTTCTTATCCAAATTCCAAAATGGATAAGAGGTTCTTCAAGAGTTGTGTCCTTCATATTCTTCATCACTTGAGGGATCTTCTTTGGATGGTGAGAGATTGATCTTCAGTTGCTCCCATCTTCTCTTCTCTTATTATGAGTTGAGCTTCTTCTTCTTCCCAGAGTATGCTGAAAATAATCACTTCATTCTAGCATATGTTCCTCGAATGAATGAATCCCATGATCCTCGGAGGCCATTCAAGTTAGTTATCACAACTGCTGCATTCTCCACTTCTTCTTCTACCACTTCAAGTTGTTCTTTGATTTGAGATACCCTTGTAAAGTATGACTGTATGGTCTCTGCATTCTGGATCTTCACATTCTTCAACTGTTTTCTCAAAGTCATCTTCCAATTTATGTTATTCCCTTCAAATATCTTGGTCAAGGAATCAAACATATCTTTCGATGTCTTTAGGGAAGACACTCGTGTTACAATTTGATCCATGATTGAATCAGCAGTGATATTCTTGGCCTTGACCAAGTTCTTCTTGTGTAAGGCTTTTAGCCTCATCTCCCTCTGGAACTGGAACCTCTCTACTTATGTAGGTGTCTAATTCATTTCCTTAAAGAACTAGTGACATCCTATACTTCCATGCTTGGAAGTTGTCAACCTCACCATTTTTGTCATCAAGCCTATGTGATATATCACTTTGAAATGAGAACCTCAAAAGAAAATAGCAAAAAATTTAGATCTTACCGATTTGAGGTGTCTGTCCTGGTTCCGAAGCTGGATGATCTAGGGTTTGTCAGAGAAACCTTAATTTTTGAAACTTGTAATATTTTAGATTTGACTGGATAGAAATATAGAACTTCAAGGTGAGTTGTCCAATGTACTCCTTTTCTGAAAATGGTGGAGGAAAGCTCCTAGAACAGGAAGCCCTAGTTTACCAATTTCTTCTATAGAAATTCCTCATACTGTTTCCGTGGTATCTCCTAAAATACTACTCCTTTGTGTCTGAAATTTCTTACCAAGATAGAATATTCTGTCCCTGTTTCAACACACTTGGTTTCATCAGAATTGGTTTCACCAATTGGGACTTATGAGAGGTTTCCCAAGGTAACCTATTTCAGGACTGTTCAGAATAGAAAAGTTGTATGGACTGCCACATGTTACTGTTTCATCTTGTGGGTCTAAAACTTCAACCACAGAAAGTACAGTCCATTTTCCTTCTGGAACAGCTTAATAAATTTCATTTGGACCTTCATAGCCCAAGCTAAAGAAATTCTTCCAAGATGTCCTATTTAGGGATGAATCCTGGAAGAGGATGGAACCCTAACTTGGAGGAATCATATCTCCTATAATATAGCGAATCGGAAGCTGAAACTTGGACACAGTGGACATTAGGCATTTATATTCTACCTATGAATGTTTTGGTCCCTGATACTTCTGCAATCCAGAGATATAGTGAAGTTACAAAAAATGATCAGTTTTAGTATTTAGGGTTTTTCCAACCCGGGGTCAAACTAGGGTTTGACTTTCCCGTAGTTACACCCAACCAAAAATCTCGACCCAGGTCTCTAAAATTCAATTTTGATGAGGAGAAAAAATCCTATTTTGGGCTCACTCAAAAATTCTTCTTCTGTAAAAAGCCCTAATTTCCTATACCAAAAACTGAAAATGCCTTGAATTGAATTCTGTTTCAACAGAAAGATGCGCCCTTCAATGGAGAGTCAGCCTAGCATACTTTTGTTGATGGATTGTGGAGAGAGACCCAAAATGTAAGAAGCCCTAGCTTCTACAGCTGCACAATGTCTTCTTCTCAAGTTAGCTCTGATACCATGTTAGACTTTTATCATTTAAGGAATATGATTTTAGGATCTTATCTAAGAGAATAACATGCACAACAAAAATCACAACAGACAAGAGACACAAAGAATTTTCCTCAGGGAAACCATAAAAGAGAAAACCCTGCAACTTCCTCAGAGATAGAATGAGCACCAATGGAAAAATTAAAACCCAAAAAGATAAAGATGATATCCAACAGTAGTTGTCTCTTTCTCTAATCTCAGCTTCTTCTCTCTCACTCATGTGCCCTAGTGAGTGTGTGTGTGATAAATAGAGAGGCTCACTCTCTATTTATATTTTTTCGTTCACTTAATGTCCACTCCAACATGTCAGCCTCACTTAACAATTACTTACCAGGTTCGACATATCTAGGAGAGTCTAATAACCCTAGTGCCCTTGAACTGTGGGGAATTTCCCAATCCGATCAATAAAGAGGGTTAACCTTACCACAATGGTGGGGACTATTTCCTCGACTTACAATAACTCACCTAGGGCCAGCTTCTCTGGGATTATCTAATAACCCTAGGGCCCCATAACTACAGGGATTTTAACCCTTGATCAATAAGGAGGGTTACCCTCTATGAATTTACATGACTTGTTTACATTATTGAATCTCTCTATAGGAACATCCGGATATGACATGACTCAATTACATTACAAATGCTTCCCAGAATAAACATCGGGGTACAATACATAAAATATACAAGTGAATACATTCCAAAGTTACAAATACATCAACAGATGATGATGACAATTATCATGAACAATGATGGTGATGACGATGATAAGGATGATGACAATGATGACTATGATGATGATGAGGATGATGATGATGATGATGGTGATGATGATGTTGATGATCATGACGATGACAATGATGATGGACAATTATGGTGATGATGATGATCAGGAGGGGGAGGAGGAGGAGGAGGATGGCGACGATGATGAGGAACAATGATGATGATGATGATGATGATAGGTTTAGTTGAAACTTTGCTTTGATTTTATTTTCAAGAATTTGCAATGGAATCATGATGATGAACAATGATGATGAAGAGGAGGATGATGATGACAATGATGATGATGAGGATGATGAGCATGATGATGATGATGAGGATGATGATGATGATGGTGATGACGATGATGATGAACAATGATGGTGATGATGATGATGATGAGGATGATGATGACGATGATTATGATTATGATGATGATGATTACGATGATGAGGATGATGATGTTGATGACGACGATGATGAGGATGATGAGGATGATGATGACTATGATGATGAACAATGATGGTGATGATGAGGAGGAGGAGGAGAAGGATAATGATGATGAAGACAATAATGATGATCAATGATGATGATGACGATGATGATGGTGATGATGATGATAAGGATGATGACAATGATGATGATGAGGATGATGAATATGATGATGATGATGATGATGATGATGACAGTGAGAATGATGGTGATGATGATGAGGATGAGGATGTTGATGATGATGATGATGATGATGATGATAAGATTAGTTTAAACTTTGCTTTGATTTTATTTTCAAGCATTTGAATGATGATGAGGAGGAGGAGAATGATGACAATGATGATGATGAGGATGATGACTATGATGTTGATGGTGAGGATGATGATAATGATGATGATGGAAATTATGATAATGGTGAACAATGATGTTGATGATGATGATGGTGAGGATGATGATGATGATCATCATCATCATCATGATGACTATGACTATGATGACGCTAATTATGATGATGATGATGATGATGATTACGATGATGAGGATGAGGATGATGATGATGATGATAATGACCAGGATGATGATGACCATGACAATGATGATGAACAATGCTGATGACTATGGTGATGATGAGGATGATGATGATGATGATGATCACGAATAATATGACTATGATGAAGATGATTACGATGATGAGGATGATGATGACTATGATGATGATGATGATGAGGATGATGATTATGACAATGATGATGGGAATGAGGATGATGATGATGATGAAGAGGAGGATGATGACTATGATGATGATGATGAGGATCAGGATGATGATGATGACAAGGATGATGATAATGATGATGACGACAATGATGATGAACAATGATGGCGGCAATGATAATGAGGATGATGACAATGATGATGATGAGGATGATGAATATGATGATGATGATGATGATGGGGATGATGATGATGATTATTATGATGAGGATGATGATGATGACGATGATGATGATGATATGTTTAGTTGAAACTTTTCTTTGATTTTATTTTCAAGCATTTTCAATGGAATGATGATGATGACCATGACGATGATGATGAACAATGATGATGATGATGAGAAAGATGATGACTATGATGATGATGCTGAGGAGGAGGATGAGGATGATGATTATGATGACGATGATGATGATGAAAATGCTGATGAACAATGATGGTGATGATGATGATGATGATGATGATGTTGAGGAACAATAATGATGATGGTAGGTTTAGTTGAAACTTTGCAAAAACAAAATATGTTACAACAATATACACACAATATACTATTGCGATGACTATAAGTTTGTAACCAACGGATCTATATATTAATTATAATATTTTTTTGAATTCGATCAGTGGGGAAACCTTGTTGATTTTCAACATGTGTTTGGTTGCGCCACTTTTCTTTCAATTGACTATAAAATTTAAAAATATACTAATACCCTTTTGAATTAGACACTCCAATTAAGCACACCATATTTGTTTCAATTTTTTAGGTGGTGTATTTTTTAATTTACATATTTTTCATTTCACCGCATGTTGAAAGAGATGAAACGAAACTCGACACATGTTAAGAAACAAAAAAAAATATCAGATCTCCCCTATACACAACAAAATCTATACCTACGGAAAGTATATTCAATGACAAAACTAATGGTATCAAGTCCGACAGTGAATTTGTAGTGTAAGGCATCCATTTTACCTTCCGAAAATGGAGAAACCCAAAAATTATGCAGGTTTCAAGTCTCAGAGGTTATTCGGCTGAATAATTATTCAGCCGAACAATGTTTAGACCGAACAATTATTTGTCCTAACAATGTTTTTCTGTTATGGAACTGTTATTTACAACGCAAACACAAAAAATATTTCGTCGACCGGAAAAACATTTCATCGGTTGGAAAATGTTTTAGCTCGCGTTCTTCTAATTATCTGCCATCAATGGTTGGTTATCTATTCATCAACTATAAGTTATCCATGCATGACCATAAACAATAATAATACATTACAATTTATCATATTACTAGCACACCCATGAACAAAATAGGTACTCTTCAAGGAGATACACTAGGCTGAATATATCCTTTGTCTAGTAACTCCTGTAATTGTATTCTTCAATAATTCTGGGATACTCATATGATATGGATCTCATGATATTAGTGTTGAAAGCAACATTATATCTATGGTAAAATCTAAATATCATTTAGGTGGTAATACTGATATCTTATCACAAAATAC
>LPNX010626920.1:49075-79161 GCA_001517045.1 Pseudotsuga menziesii
ACAGATTATGAATATCATAAATTATTTAAAGAATTTTAAACCAAAACCAAAACATTAAGACATTAAACTAATATATCGAAGAACAATTCAATTATTAACAAAATTACCTCCAATTCTCTCTTATCCAATGGAGTCTTCTCTTTTCCTCTGAAAGGTGGAGTAGACGATCCAAGCTACAACATATATAAAAACAATTTATAAATCTTACAAATTATTTAGACTATTTTAAACTAAATTCAAAAAAATAAAATATTAAACTTACAATTCCAACACCATCGTCCAATGGAGTCTTACCTTTGCCTCGAAAAGATCGAAGAGACTCAAGCTTCAACATATATAAAAGCAATTTACAAATGTCAAACATTATTTAAACTATTTAAACATATATACCAAAGAACAATTCAATTATGAACAAAATTCCCCCGGTGCCAATATCCACATCCATCAAAGAACCTATATCTTCACCTCCAATTTCAATATGTTCTCTTCCCTTAAAATTTAAATTTTGTTAATAAATAAATCATAGTAAAAACAAAACATATTAAGCTTAGCAATTAACTTAAAAAACAAAAAATAAAACATTAGCTCACAATAGATGGAAAATCATCTAAAAAGTTCGAATCTAATGAAACCTGCATAAATAAGTCAAATTAACAATAAGATACATAGTTAAATTTAAAAACAAAAAAAAATATCTTTCAAACATAAATATAAATGTATAAATTTTAAATATACCTCTCCAATAAGCTCTTCTACATTTCCATCATTTTGACTAGTGTAGACTCTAAAATTATGTTCATTTAACAATCGAGAAAACTGGAAACAATAAACATTTACGTAACGTATTTATTACTATACAACAAAAAATAATTTATCATACATAGATATAATGTAACAAAAAGTTTAATTCAAAATAAATAAATAAAATTAATGGATTGAAAGTACAAAAACCTCTCCTATACTTGACGTCTCATTAGATATTCTATCCGGATCTATATTACGACAAAGCTTGGAATAGGCCTTTAGATCTTCAATGCCCATACAATCTAACTCATCATTTTTTTTGTAAACAAAATTTTGCCGAACAGTGGCTCAAGCCCTCTCTCGACTCAATCCAACATCAACTGCTACAAATGCCGAAGTCAAACCTTCAGCAACAGTATGCCTTGCAGTTGTCCCAACCTGTGATGTGGGCTCCATCTCCGATTTATAAGTCACAAGCCTAGGTGGACGAGATATCGGAGGTGGAGGCCGAAGAGTACTGGGATCTCTAAGGGAACTTTTCCGATTTCATATCCTCCCCTTTCCAACTCCATAAAACTTAGAATGAATATCAGTATAGTCTGGCTTCATTCCTAAAAAAAATTCAGCATAAGAAAACCTAGCAAAACAATTAGGAACCTCATTATTCCATGGCAACCGATCATATAAAAAATGTACAAGTGCAGATTACTTAAAATATTGCACTTTCAATGCTTTCCACTTTAGGCCCTCTTTAAAGTTGAACATTGAGTTAAATTGTTCTCTAGTCACCCTCTCCTTCACAACAGCCCACTTGTCTGGACCCATCACTTGTGCCTTTCTTCTTTGCATCAAGACAAAAAAACCTTCTGTTCTTAGTCCAAGATCCTCATATACCTCAATGAATTTTTGTAAAGATTGCAAAACCATCTCTATACTTTGTTTGTTCTCTGGAGCGAGATCCAAACTAGAAAGATCATTTTGCAGCATTTCATAGTGATCCCTACAACTTTCAAGGGTCTTTTGTTGAAGACCACTTTCCCATGGAATCTCCTCCAGTAAATCTGATGGATAGGTCGAAATGGGTGTACAACCCTCAGCTAGCTATACATATTGTGTCCTTGCTCGACCTTCGCCACCCTGTGTAGGATGACGAGCCTCTTGTGAACCTTGCTTTGCTTCCACACTTGTCTCCTGTACAAAAGGTCGAGATCCATGTTCACCCATAGATGATAAGGGGGAATCATCTCTACCACTATCGCCACATTGATGATCAAATGAATGTGAACTATACAATAAGCTTGAGTCCCGAGGTGAAGTCGATAATCTTCGATTTTCATTTCGGACACCAACTCCCGAAGAATGTGATGACCTCCTATGCTTATGTCTCAAAGGTTGCTCTCTTTCCATTGGATATGATATCTACAAGTTTACACAAATATCAATTTATACATGTTAATTAATCAACTTCAAAGACCTAGCTACTATTAAAACTAAGATTTCATTTAAATATAAATAGAAAAACAAAGGTGGTATGGATAAATAACATATATAAAGACGATGAGGCTTCTTCATGATAAGGAAGATCCCTAAATCCACTAAATACACTAGTATATGATGGTTACTATGCACATTGTATTACGTTTTGACCCCGGCACATGCCATAAACTTGTTTCAGTTCAAAGGGCAAAGGTTGAAACATAGAGTAATTTGAAGCCAAACATGCTGATCCATTAAATAATTTTGCAAGTCAAGAGGTGGAAAATGCGGGGAGAGAGTGTGTGAGTCCTAAATATCCAGGCCTGAAGTTCGAGAGCCGTAATGCCTCAATCACTAAGAGCCTAACCTTCTACATGTTAATTAATCAACTTCAAAGACCTAGCAATTATAAAAACTAATATTTCAATAAAGACCTAGATATCACTAATATTATCTAATAGTTATTTAAATGATTAAAGCTAATTTATTATATGTTTCCATTTTATATGATATCTACAAGATTACACAAATCAACTCATATCATATTCAAATTCTACATGTTAATTCCTCATCTTCAAAGACCTAGACACTAAAAAACTAAGTTTTTAATAAAGACCTATATGTCCTCAACATGATCTAATATAACAACTCATAACATATTCAAATTTTGCATGTTAATTCCTCAACTTTATAGAACTAGCTCCTATAAAAACTAAGTTTTTATTACCTACATGTCCTTAATATTATCTAATAGAACTCATAACATATTCAAATTTTTCATGTTAATTCCTCAACTTTATAGAACTAGCTCCTATAAAAACTAAGTTTTTATTACCTACATGTCCTTAATATTATCTAATAGTTCTTAAAATGAAAATATCTACACTATTGTTGGATGTATGAGAAATTAACATAGCAATCTTTGTGTTTTTGATGTATTTTAGATTTTTAAAATTAATGGAAACAATATCATCAAATATGAAATTAAAGCTACATTTCTTTATGTCAACTACAAAAATTTTAATTATTCCATAAAATCATAAAAAACCCTTATGCTAAGTAAACTGATCAGAGTCAGAGTTGATGAACTTTGCATGGACAGAGTTCCTCAACTCTTTCCACATGGNACAAAATTTTTAATTATTCCATAAAATCATAAAAAACCCTTATGCTAAGTAAACTGATCAGAGTCAGAGTTGATGAACTTTGCATGGACAGAGTTCCTCAACTCTTTCCACATGGGCATAGTTATGTTCATCACTCCATGTGGACAGAGTTCATCGACTCTATCCATGGACAAAGTATTCATTCATGAACTTTGTCTATGGACAGAGTTTATGAACCAATATCTTCCTTATAATACCTATGAACTAAGATTAAACTTTAGAAAAATGCACACTATCCTAATATAATAGTAAATATAAACTGATAACTAATAAGCATTATACANGTTGATGAACCAATATCTTCCTTATAATACCTATGAACTAAGATTAAACTTTAGAAAAATGCACACTATCCTAATATAATAGTAAATATAAACTGATAACTAATAAGCATTATACAAGTTATATGTTTCTTTTATGATTTAGATTGAAAACACATAAGATCAAACAAATCAGTAATCAGAAAATTTGATTTTTTATGTGTAATAATGTTTTTTGTTTTTTATTCATATAAAACGTACTAAAATATGTTTTGCTTAGTAAAGTTATCAGGGAAAGAGTTGATGAACTCTGCATGAACTACATTTTGCTAAGTATAAAACATAGTCTAAGGCAAGTGCAAGTACTTACCTACTCTATAGACAGACACTACTGCTGGCTACTAGCTACTTAGTCATTATAGAATTTTTAGTGAGATCATCACTATTAAATATAGATAGATCTTCTATTTCTTCTTCTGCACTCATGTTCAGTTTCAATACTGACTGCTATCAATCAACTATTGTGATTTCATGTATTTATCACATCAAATGGCAAGGACATATATATTTCAACTTGGACTAAGGCAAGCATCTAGGGACTGACTACATACACCTATGGATTCCTCCCCATTAGTCCAGCCTATCCCTATCATTTTATGTTACACTTCTGGTTGTTTTGGTATCCATCCCCATAAGAAGATAAATCATATCTTTCTTTAAACTTGCCTTTCTCTATCTAACCTTTTCTCTCTATGTTTTGGAAAAGCATGAAATGGCTATGGAACTTAATGCAATGCATCATGGACTAAGATAGTCATAAAGTGCCATGGGAATTATACTTCGGCTAGTAGTTGTATGGACTAAAGCAAGTAGTAGAGCTTATGGACAAAACTATATAGTTATTACACTACAACTGAAGTTGTAACTTAGGCAAGACGTGAAATGAAAAGGTTTTGAAATCTTGTCCCCTACCAACAAAAAAACATACAGAAATAAATTGTTTACTTAGGGATTTGATCAGCTCTGTCTATTTGGATAGAGTTGTTCAACTCTATCCAAATGGACAGAGCGGTTCAACTCTGTCCAAATGGATAAAGATACAACCTATGCAGTCTTAAATGTCATTTAGAGATGCTACATACTGCAGTTGCATTAATGGTGACATGAATTAATCATTGCATAACCCACCAAAACCCTCTAAAGTATATATTTATATGAAGTTACTTCCCTCCCACAGATACCTTACCCTATGTAGAAACACCCCGTGCTTTGTATTCCATTAATTCCCTAGTTCCCTTAGTTTCCATGACATCCATTCCATCCCATCTGTATATCCCAAGTTCCTATAAACACCACAACCATGGATCTTTTCTCTGGTGGAGTTATTTAAGCCTACATAACCATGGATTTTTTTGAACAGAACTATCTAAATATTCTATAAAATTTCGTGTACATAGAGAATAGGAATAAGCTAATTAAAAAGTTATGGATTTTTTTGGACAGAGCTGTCTAAATATTCTATAAAATTTCATGTACATAGAGAATAATAATAAGCTAATTAAAAAATATAGAAAAAGAAAAAACATTAACAGATTTCAAGTTTTATGTTAAATTTTGTTTAATTAAAATCATTTAAAATAAGTATTACACGTAAATCCAAATTCAAAATCTAAGATCTTATATCAATAGTGCTTCATATGTTTTTTTTATTTTTTTTGCAATCAACTATGTCCAAATGGATAGAGCTGTTCAAATCTGTCCAAATGGACAGAGTTCAATTTCTACTAGATTGCAAATGGAACTGACTAGTTGTTCCCATATTACAAATGAAACTACTAGAAACACAAATTTTTACCATATTAATTACTAGTCACAAACACAAATTACTATAAACAAAAATTATATGATGCTTGGCCTTTCCAATAACAACCATTCCCCTACACCACTAAGGTCCATAGGAACTATTAAAAAATGTACTTTGGCATGTCCTTACTTAAGTTATTCTCTAACATTACCCCTACACCACTAACGGCCATGGGAACCATTAAAACATTTTTCAATTATAGCATATCTAATGTATAGTACTATAGCACTTGAATACAACTTATAACTCTTCATTCAAAACAAATGGAGGTCTTCAAATGTACATATGCCGAATTGTAATTCCTAATATTTATTTCAAAAACATATATCTTAATGCATGTAAGATTCACTGTAAAAACATGATTTATGGAAAAACATTTCTTGAATATAATACTGTTAGGATCTAAGGTTAGTCTAAAGTTAATCACATTACAATACTCCATGTTGTTCAACCTACGTATATCCCAAATTATAAATATGTGAATGCCAAAATATTAATTACTATAAACACAAATTTTTACCTCATAGTCAAGGGGCAACATAGAAACACCACACCACGAAAAGACCACGTACACCTCCACAAACAAACCTCCACGCCAAACATACCTCCACGATCGACCTCCACAAATAGACCTCCACACCGAGAGGAAACTATACAGATAGAGGGGTGACAGGATGGCGGATGTACACATCAGACGGCTGGGTGACATGGAGGGGGATGAAAATCAATGACCAACAAATCGGGTGGTGAGACGAGACGGGTGGCGGGAGGATCAGGATGATGGCAAATTGCTGCAAACGAAAACAACGAAAATGAGGTCGTAGCAGACCTTATATGGTAAAACATTATTCGGCTGAATAATTATTGAAACACTGATAAAATTTACCGGTTGACAATCTGTTTTGTCAAATTAAATGGTTACCATTAAATTTTATTCGGTCGAATAAAGGATTTGTTATTTGGATGAATAACTATAATTATTCAGTCGAATAACTCCATTACTCGGCTAAATAAATATAGTTATTCAGTCGAATAACGCCCACTATGTTGTTTGGGAACCCGATTCTCATGGAAGTGTTACCCAACTTCGAGTTTTCACCCTGTACAATTTTCCCTATCTGGCATATCCATTCATGTTACCAGAGAGAATGGAATACCTTTGTGATGGATGTGATACCAAATAAAGCAACCAATTTCTGGAATATCTCTTTGCGTTCTTGAATATATGAGAAAAATATCATTATATGAAATCAAGCAAAGTAAAAGTCAAGGTAAGAAAAACTTTCAATTCATAAAACAATCTATCAGTGACAATATAAAAATACATGAAAGCGAAAGATTTCAGACTTAGTGTTGCAAAGCATAAGCTACCATATCATCCAATTCTAGAGAATGAAACATATTTTTATAGAAGTCTGAAGGCTACCAAAATAAGCAAGCAAAATAAATTCAACACATATTTCAAAAAGAGTTGAATGAAATAATAAAATCATACCCAACATTATAGTTGACACATTTTATATGAAAATGAGTGTGAAACATTCAATCATGTTTGTAAGTTTATCTCCGGCCAACCTCCCTTAGACATAGCCACAACTAGACTGATACAAATAATTATCAGAACCAAGGGAACTCTAGAAGTGCACCACAAGAAAAGTAATAAAGACAAGGAAAAAAAACACCACGATGAAGGTAATATTTGAGAACAGATAAATGTTGCATGGTGGTTCTATTGTATTTGGACACATAGGTGCTATAAGCAACAACAATTAGAAGATAATCAATTAGCTATTTTTTAGTTATCATCCCTTGACTCTTTTACAAGGAAAGTTGAAGAGAATGAGACAAACCTATTCTCCCATAATTTAGCTTCCCTGCTAACACGAGCTTCCTCAATCTTCTTGATGGCCTTCAAAGTATTTTGAACAACATTTCTATCATATCTCTCAGGCCCATTTCTTCTTCTCTCAAACTCAAACGTTGATGTCTAAACATGAAGTTTTAGACAACATAATCCTCATGTGCATTGTTACTCAAATCATGCAAGAATTATGTGGGAATCACTGCATGTTTTAGACAGAATTCTTGAATAAAAACATGTACCAGTTACACCAAAAAAGTCTGCAATTCAATTCCAGAGCTATCTTTTATACCAAATATTCCCATAGCAACACTGACCTGATAAATTAATAGATTTCAATAAACTCTATCTATACCATAAATTTCAAAACATAGAGAGATGACTTACATAGTCATGCCATCTAGAAAAGAAATATATTTTCATTAATCAAGATGCCAATAATTGGTACCTAAAGACAACAAAATGACCAGAATTTTACTCACCTGGGAAAGCCATAATGTATTTAAGTATTCTATGTCAGATAAGATCCATTGAAAAGTATGACCCTCACCAAAAGACAAGTTCTGTTTGAGTATCTCAACCCTGACCTAGACTGTTGAAAAGGTTAGCTGAGGGAACAAGAAAGTATTCCTTCCATAAAAACCTAATTCTGGAGTAACTAAAATCTCCTCATCTTCACATTCCTCCTATTAAAAATACACAACTCATACCATGAATTGCCATTTTTAGTGGATATAAACTATAATTAAAAAATTTCCTAACACTAATAAATCCATGTGAACGAGGATATATCAGATATTAAGAAGACATATAATAAGTTTAAGTCATCAATGCATCCTTTATTATAGCAAAAAACCAGGAAAACCGTGTTTATAAATGCTTCAAAAATGATATTTTCTTCAGGAGTATGTTTATGATACATGAATTTTACTTGCCATTACATTTCTCACAATTGCAGCTCTTCATTTTAAACAACAAAACATAGACATCATAAAAGTTCATATTAACTCCACGTAAAACAAAATTAGTTGGGTATTGAATTATTTAATCTGAGGCTTTAGCTGCTCTGTAAAAAGACAGTTGAGTGTTGAATTGTTTAATATGAGCTATTAGCTTCTCTGTAAAAAGACAATTGTGCATACTGATCCCAAGCCATTGAAGCATTTTAAAAAATAAAAGGGAAAGAAGGTTAAACCTCCCAACATTACCTACGTGTAGTTAATCCGCTAAGTAATCAAGTACAAGAAAGGCCAAAAAAATAGAGCAGCTGATTTTCTAACTCTTTCATCGGTTATCACTCTCACATTCCATGAAGTACAGGAAATTGAATTCCAAGAATTTTGCATTCAATACCCAAGAGCAGACTTCGACCAATTATACAAATTATTAAATAATTCAACTGCAAGTAGAATCAAGCAAAGTTACCACCTCCAAGGTTAGGTGCTATACAGAATCTATACAGTCTTGTAGATTAGCGTCCATCTAACCATATTATAGACTCAAACTGCACACCCCTGTCTTCCTGTCAAGACCTGCCATATTTTATCCCTAATGGACATCAATAGTGGCTAGAATTGGTCCCCAATAGTCATGAATATCCCTGGAAGAAGGATGGATAATTTCAACTTACATGGGGTAGGTAAGGGAAACTAGGTTTGGTTGGAGCAAGAGGAGTCATTACAAACTGGGAAGGAAGAATTCAAGCACTCTTCTATAAAACAAAATCATCAAGTAAAAAAAAAGGCTGAGATGGGGGCCTTAATATCAAGAATTAAATTAAACTTAAGGACGGGAGTCAGGTGAGGAGACAAGAAAGTAGAAGGGACTTAAAACCTCTAAATGGAATTTTAAACAATAGGAAAAAGGACCCCTCATTAGAATTAGACAGGAAAATCTCATGGGTTAAGCATGCAATAGGGAACATGAAAACAGACAAACTTCAACATATAAGAAAATCAGCCAACCATGTAACAGACAAGTTGACTAACAAAGTAGTAACTAAAAATGTAGATGGCTATAAGATTGCACTCCAATCAATTATTTTGAAGAAGATATATAAAAAGAATATTTAGATTATAGATAGTGTTTTCATAATCCTAGATTACATGTGTACCAAAGTTCGAGAAGATGAAGAAAAAAGGAAGATAATCCACTGTCGCCATTGGACTCCTCCATGCGATGAATGGTTAAATTGTTCATCCATGCTAGCTCGTCCACATTACGTTATGTTGTGTGTCCACAATGAAAGCGACACATGCCAAGGGAGCATGACAGTATGTTAGCAACTTAGCACAACCGAATATTGGAACAATGCACCCATGTCATTACACTGCAACTATGGAAGTAAAATATTAAAACATCTGCAATACATATCTAAGTCGCCACTTTGATTGGTGCTAAATTTAATCCCTACAATATGCATCCTACACTCATGATTATGTTCGAATTTTCAACTCTCATACAACAACCAAAATTGGGCACCCATACTTTGACAATTTCTTAAGGGGAGCCTTTCTTTGGCTCAACTTCTCTGGTCATGGACTTTGTCAATATTTGACTCCTTCTAAGACCAATCCTACCCACCAGGGATGCAATTTGGATTCATCCTTTCCCATCAAACTAGATTTTACAATAGTCACATGCCATGGGTGCCCTTCACTTTTCCAGTTACTCAACTCATAAGCTAAGAATCTAATAATAGAATGGAATTCATGACACTATGACAGAAAGACAAAAAGGTTGTAGTTACAAAAAAATTCCCCTAATTAGAAGAAGAATACCCTTTGACTTCTACTTGAAAATATGATAAATAAATAAAGGTGATACAAAGATCAATTTACCACTATCCCATCTGAATAGAAACTTGCCACCTAATTTAAACAAATTTCCAATACAACTAGTCATCTGTCATGTCAGAATAGCATACCCCGTCCATGGCCCCTTGCTATCAATGATATAAACCTATGCTATTTATGTTTCAACGTTAAACTATAGGTATATTTACCAAGAGTTAAAAAATACAATGGAAAACCAATATTTTATTGATGAGAGCCAAAATCTAATTAAATTGTGTACCTACATTCATTTCATTAACTTGAATATTATCAAAAGGGAAACAAAAATGATAGATAAGACATTGAGTGTGACCGCTTTCAAAAAAATACCAACAGTACATGAAAAATCAAATATATGTCCTCAAACTTTGAAACTCAGATTTTCATCATTTAGTCATTTATAAGTCATTCCTCGCTTTCAACACAGTACAATCCTCTGTTTTGTTGTTTTGTTCACTTTGCATGCAGATCTGAAGGTTTATGGACAGTGTAAGAAGTCTTAGGGACCCCCCCTTTGGAGGTTGAATTTATTCCAGCCCTTATAACGAGATGAGTTTTATCAGTAGCACAAATGATAGAACCCTTAAAAATTATACACATTCCAATGCAAATTTCATTGTCTTATTTGGTCTTTTACAGTGTACATTTTGCATGCTAACAGGTTGGCCCTCAATTTGGAAACAAATATAAAATACATTATAGGTCATCCTGCCTCACTCTTCTGTCCATCTTGTGCAAGTTGGCAGTCCCTTGGCACCTTCTCTTTTAATTATTGTCTCATCTCCCTCACTCTATGTCCTTGGCTTTTTCCTCAACGTTCCTCTGAGAATATGATAATATATGAGTGTTTACATACACACAAGCATAGACAGGAATACATATAAGAATCTAGTCTTTTAATGACTACATTAATTAATTCATGATTGCATTACTTTATTATAAGGGGTACCAACTAAGACTTTATTATACATCTTCTGTACGCCTAGGTTCTAATTATGATTGTTACATCTAACAAGAAATACTGAACAATAACTAAACTTCTCAACAAATGAGGGTTTTCAGAATGTCCTAACTTATAAATCCAATGTATCTAAAACAACTAGTTAATTCCACTCTTTGCACTTCCAATTTACTTTTGAATTACTTGATTGGGACATACCAATAAAAAGCTACACCAATTGAAAGTGGACATACTATTTTATACCCTCATGTGGGGACCAGCCTCAGACCAACCATCTGCTGGCCATATCTTTGTGAACATGATGTATTTCGTATGAAAATTCAACATGTAACACCCTGAAATGTCTTCTCACTAATCAATCCATTCACACGCAATTTGAATCTTCCAAATAGGAGTTTTGTGTATGTTATCAAACTATGCTATTTTTAACCATTACTCAAAGAGTGAACTTATACTGATTGGAACTTCTTGTTTTCTATACTTAGTAATTTGAAATTTTAAACTGTAACAAGTTAAGTGTCTTTGAAGTTACTTCATATGAATCAGGTCACACTGAATCCAAGGTCTGTAGATCAAGAGATATCCTTATTTACTGTAAATATGAAGCTTGAAGATATCAATTTGAGTTTGTAGATCAAGAGATATGCACAATTTAATATTCATTCTTTGCTATGTTCCTCTGAACAGTATAGAATATATGTGTTTTAAATGTTCATTCCTGCAAGTTCTTTGTTTCTTGCTAGTTAAAATAATGGTGATATATCTTTATCAAATTGTTCATTGTTCTCTATCATACTTTTTGCACTACTAGAGTGCTGCTCTTAATAATTATGAATATTGATGAAATAAATACCCCGATTCTCTAGAAATTTCTCATCTTATTGTTGTTAGATTTATTTTGTAGAAACATTATTCTTTGTATTATGTAATTTTTAGATACCAGAGGTAACACAGATACCTCTGCATTTTGAAAATGGGATCTCAAAGAGAAACAAATAAAATTTATTGTATTCCTTTTCAGCTCTTCTTCTTTCAGAGATAAATGAATAATTTTCATTTTAAAAAATTATAGAGCAACAGATTAGGCTATTTTCTCCTAATATCTCAATATCTTTGTATTCTTTCACAGGGAGTAAAATTTAAGGGTGCAAACTTGCAACATGCAAATCTTTAGTGAGCTTATTTACATTTTGTAGATTTAAGTGAGACAGTAAGAAAATCGTTTTTTTTAAGCTAGTTCATGAAGTTGTATGGGCAAGAAAAATAAAATGGTGTTTCACATTTTTCTGAGTATTTAGTCAAATGCAGGAAACTGATCCTTTTGTTAGAAGTACAAAATGAATGTATTATAAAGTGCTTTATATTGATAATTGGACCACTGCAATATATTTTAGTGTAGATATATAAATTTGGTATCTTATTTCTTACCATTTAATCTAAATGACAAAGTCATTAATTATCTAAACTATGGGCTACAGGCTAGGAGGATAGAACAAAAACATATTTAGAACCATGAAATTTCACATTTTTTTACATGGAAGTTATGGTAAATGACCCTCTAGTTCTAGTTGGAATTGTCTCCTAAAAGATTATGTTTGAGCATAAGGGGTTCTGATCCCATCTATATAATATATTCAATTTAATTCCTTTGTAGCTTGCATTGCTTGAAAATTGATTGTTTCCATGGAAATGTTAATTAAAAAGCTAGTATGATTAAGGCATACCAGTCCTTCCAATAGAACTACATTGCAAAAATACCTCCATAAAATAACTATTCTTACTCAACCGTTGTGCCTGAAAATGACGAAGATTGGCAATAGAAACATCCTGCACCCTCCAACTCCAAATTGGCCTTCTAGCCCAATCCCACCCGGCTCAATGGCCTGACATTTACTACATTGTCAAACTATCTATCTTTCTCCATGCTAACCGAATAATTTTGAAAATGAAAGATCCATCTAATCTGAAAGCTATGAGGAGTTGATATGCTATCACAAAGCCAATTGATTTTTCCAGCATGTTGTGCCAAGAGAAACCAATGCCTCAAAAGACCCTGCCAAGGCAAGGAACATAGGAAGATATTTTCAAAATGAATATAAATATTCCAAGGCCCTTTTAGCAGGATTGGGAATGGAGTTTTAGGAACCCCTTGGGTAGTTATCATTCTTATAAATTGTATTCCATTCTGCATCAATGTCATAAACTTGATTGAATGCTTAATGTGCAGTGGGTGTCTTTTGATGTTGAGTGTCATTGGATCCGAAGATTGCATAGTGTGTGGTCAATGAGGGTGTCTTACAAGCTTGGAGTATTCACCTGGTTAGTGATTTATTAGGGTTTTTCTTCCAGAATCCACTTGGCTGAATATGGTTCTTAGATGGGATTTTCCCTTTTTGTCTCAGGTTGGTAACAATGAAGCATTTATTTTGGGAGCATGTTCAAACTGATCTGTCCAGTATTCTTTAGCGGCATCTTCATTAGCATGCAGTGCTGTTGGGTGACCTTGGATTTGTGGTATGTTCTTCTCTTAGTGGCATTTGGCTCTATTTGGGAATTTTCTCTCTATTTGTTCTCCAAAAGCTTCACTGCTTCACTGCATCTTGTATTTTGTGGAGAGAAGAGATACATATGTAGCTAGTGGCAAAAGGGATTTTGTTAATCAAGGATGCCATTTGTTAGACTCTGGTACCTATTTAGATTTTATTGTTGTGCTTCTTGCGTTAAGAGGATGTAAATAGGCTTAGGTTTCAGCCTATAGTGGGGAGGGAGGGGGGTGTTTGTTTACAATCCTAAGGGACGGTGGGAATTTACTTATGCTTAGTGGTTAACAGTGACCATCTATAATAACACATAAGCATTAGCTTTAAATCAAGTGATAAAAATTCTAAGATCCAGGAAGATTTAGAAACTTATTGCCTATCAAATCCTCTTATGAGTTTGATCATTAAACAAGGACACAAATTCAATCGCAAATAAGGGTATACTATAGAATCAAGGATTTATGGAACAATATGTGGATCTTGTCACTGATTTGAACCAACGAATATTGACAATACAAACATTAGGAATTGCATGCACCTTGAATTGCAGGACAAGTTGAAAAGTTCACCATGCCACATGAAATGGAGTTTAACTTCTCCCTAATGTATTCTTGCTTGGGCAGTGTATTGAATTTATGGGAAATGAGATGGGTTATCGTAGCAGAGGTGGGATATATCAGGCTTGTTTTGGGTGTTTCTTCACTCCGCCAACACTACTCTGCATTGTAGTAGTTAAGTAGAGATCTGTAGAACTCCAAATAGATCAGCATCAAGGGGAAGCAATGGATGTATATGCATACTTGAGGAAATATGTGAGGAGGATTTGTAGTTTAGACTGGAAGAGAACAGTGTTGCCACCTACATTGTACTTAGTGTTTTTTTATCAAGTGATCTTGGTGAACCGGAGAAGGATAACTTGTTCGGACTTCAGAAGACCTTCAGTCTTGCTCCTGGGAAACTTTGTTGTACTATATCACATGTTCATACCCCATGGGGGAAATGTAATAAATGTTCTAGCATGATAGTGTTTGTAAAAGACTCAAGCTATTAGACTTTATTTGTCAATTCGATCATCCCAGGGTGTTTTTTCCTTGGTTATTATTGGTTGTTGAAAAAACGACTAATAATTTCTGAGTTTTTCACTCAATACCTCAAAAGTTGGGGTGGTCGGCTTGGCATTTTGGTCTATTGAGGTTATTAGAGTCTATGTGTCAATGTAAAAACATGCTAGGCATCATGGTCGAGTCATATGAACGTGTCTAAGTCCCCCTAGTATTTTAATTTTTTTAATTTTTTCAGTGTTTTTAATTAAAATTTAATTTTTCCAAAACTTAGGCTATTTTTTAATAGTTTAATTGGAAAAATTGGTTTTGTAATAAAAGTGGGCCAAATAATTATTTCTAGTCATGTAGGTTCTCATTTTCAAGCTAAGAGCACCATGTAAACCCATGGACCCACTTTTTCCAGGTTTTGAATGATTTTCCATCACTCAAGTTAGAAAACCCCAAACAATCAATTATAGATTACTTTAATTAATAAATTGATGAATAATGGAGCAAATCCAAAATCCTATATCAGTGGATTCTCAGTTGATTTGATTGAAATCAGTCAGATCTGAACCAGATTGACTGGATTTGACAAATCCTTAACTGAAGGAGGTGATCTGGACACATCCAAAGTTGAACTTCAACATCCTTTATGGGGAATTGCACCCTCTCTCTCTCCTCCACACGTGTGGGATCTCCTGGAAGCTCTGTGGATTGATGTGTCAATCTATGGGTTGATGTGTCAGCTCAATCAAGCCCCCGGTTGACAAGTAGGCTCAGTGGAAGCCCAGTTTAGCTTCAAATCGGCATTGATGGACTCTACTTCAGCTACAGTGGTCTATCTCCTTGGGATTTGCACCCCCCCTGGGATGGATCTCCTATTTTTTGTATAAATAAAGCTCAAATCACCTATTCTAAGCTAGCTAGAGTTGGATTGAGGATTTGTTGCCATTGTAATACTGCTATATTTTTATTATGAATAAAGAAGCTTTGTAGGCTGTATCGTTTAGTGAATGTGTTTGTGTGGATTCCCAGCATCATGCTACTAATGTGGTACCTGCAATTTCTTTCCAATTTCTATGCTGCTTTTGTTTTCTGGCTTCAAGGATTCGGTTGAATCAAGTAAGGGTGTAAACTAGGAAAGTTAAATTACTTTCTCTTGTTTATCCATATTATGTATGCTCAATAATTTCAGTTATATGCTTAAATAAGATTATTTTTGCATGATCTTTCATTTTTATTGCTTTATACATCTATATCCAGATCTCACGAGGTGTTGTGCAAGATTGTGTTATCTAGTTGCAGGTTCCCAATTGGACATGGGTGTGGATCAAGATTGACACCATTCCTTATCCAATAATCTCAAGAGTCTGTCCCTCAGTGCTCCACAAAAGGGCCTCCTTTCAGCTTGTTCCATTCAAGCAATGAGCCGACCTTCTCTCCTCTTCTTCTCTTTTCTTTAAAAAAATCAATTTTCTTACCTGGTTACTGTGTTCAAAAGGTTTGTTATCATTTGGATCTGTTATATCAAAGTAAAATCTACATAGATATTCTATTTTAAATCTCATAGTCTAGATCTCAATTCTGAAAAACTATCATTAAGCATTCTAGATCTAGCATAAAGAAATTGTCTGTTTTGCATGGCAAGTTAAAGAAAATCAGTAGGTTGCATGCTCTAGATTTCCTTTTATGTTTTAAAAAGATTAAATCCATAAATTAGTGCATATTTAATTGGCTGCACAAACAGAAATCCAAGATCCCAAGGAAAGCTTGCTTTCCTTGGTTCCTTTTTCACATGTTTAGCTAGTTTAACTTAATCTTTTTTTGAGTTAAGCTAGGATGATCCAAAGGTACTGTTAAAGTGATTTTGGGAATATGTTATTCTAACATGATTTCTGGTTTTTATAATATGTAACAGAAAATAAAATAAGATTCTATTTGAAAGTGGCCTCGGGAGCGTTCAAATCCCCCCATGGGTCTCCCCTTTTACTAAAATTCAAAAATTTTGGAGAGTTTTAAGATCTTGGTTTCATCCCATATAAGGACCAAGAGGTTTCTGATATTTAAGTTTTCTGATATTGTAACCAATAATAATAAAATAAAATATTTTTTGAGTAGGCTCTTTCAAGCCCGCTCCCCATCCCCCCAGGGGGGATCTGCGTTCGTTTAACTTTTTTGTTTTTTTCCCTTTTTTATGCTCTAGTTTAGTATTGACATGCAATATTGTATACTTTTATATAATATTTAATTATTCCATATTTTAATTTCAAAGTAATGATACTACTTACCCCACGACTTCCCGATTGACCCGCAAGTGGAAAGAGATGCATGGTAGGACTAATTAGAAAACCGACGTTGTGTATCTTTGATTCCTTTTTCATCAATTGTTTCATTAGCCATAATAAAATTAACCCCTCCTTGATTCCCCTATTGATATCCGCTTGGATCGAAAGACATTCCTAGAGAGTTTTCTTTTTAACAAGAACACCTATCTTAAAATTAACTAAAAATTACGAAGACTCCAGTGTGTATGCTCTGTACTTGGCTGCAGTTCATCCGATCAGTCAAGCTACATCAAAACCACTTGAGTGAATAGAATAATTAGGATTCACTCTCCCCAAATTGACAAACCATCAGGTGAAAATCCAACACCTCGATCAAACCATTATGGTGGCAAAATACCCAAAGGAAGCGGGAACTCCTGAAAAGTGACCTCGGGGCACCGATCTCTATTACACCTTTGGGTGCATTATGAACAATAGCCTCAGAGACTCCATTCATCCCACATATTCCTTGCGGGTAGCCATCATAGTTTAGTTTTGGACATACTTCAAGTACTCCCTGGGTATATATGGAGTCCCCTTGCCTAAGTTAAATTACTCATCTTCTTACATTAATTTAAAATTAACCAAGTACAACTGCACAACATTCATTCCAGCACTTGCAAGCACTCTTAATTGTTTTTTGACTCCATTTTCAAGGCAATGGACAACTGTTTATTTCTTTCAATCTATATGTGATTGGGTGTCATTTTCGTGCTTACTTGTGATTATCTCATCATGTTATTTGTTGTTTACAATTGTTAAAATCGAAACTCCTAAAAAACTTACTCTTTAATATCATCATACTAAATAATTTTTCCTTAGTAACTTAATAGGGTCTACCCCCCTTGGCTTCGTTAGGAGTTGAGCCTAAATGGAGGAGTCAAGAACAAGGTGACAGCATTGACTCGAGACTTGCCCCCAAGGACACACTGAGTCGCTTGAAGATTTTTTCCACGTAACCCAGGTGTGTGAAAGGAGGAAACACTTTTTGGTGCCGTTGCCGAGGATAAATATTTTTATTCCCGGGTACGACTTAGCTTAACTTTTTTATAAACAACTAAAAAGATAAGAAAAAAATTGATTGATCTTGTCTTTAAAAAACATAAAAATTAAAACTCGATCCATCTAGCGACTCCACTGTCTAACATCCCTCCAAGAATTTCTACCCGAAGAAACCACCATCAATTATTCAATCCTCTCCCTGATCGTGAAAGGGTTATTAGGGAAAGATTGAATAGGCAGACTTGTCATAGAAACCTTGAAAATTTAGGAGACCAATCCCTCTCAGATATACATCACATATTTGTAGAGAGTCAGATTCACCAATCTCAAGAAATGATGGAATTTTTCAAACCCCTTGAATTTTCTCAGATAGCAGGTTCTCCCCATTTCATTCCAAAATATGCTATCAGGAAGCTCCCCATATTTCAAGGAA
Source organism: Pseudotsuga menziesii (assembly GCA_001517045.1). Taxonomy (NCBI): domain Eukaryota; kingdom Viridiplantae; phylum Streptophyta; class Pinopsida; order Pinales; family Pinaceae; genus Pseudotsuga; species Pseudotsuga menziesii. The sequence goes on from LPNX010626920.1 coordinate 67,587, forward strand.
ATAATGCCATCACTGCCAAGTCTCACCTTTGAAAGTTTGAAAAGCACCTGGTCAGTTATTGCAATGATGATGCCCATGACCATGATGATGTCAAAATGAAGCTCTTTATTTTATCCTTAGAAGATGATGCTGAAGAATGGTACCTCGACCTAGATGATGATTCATATAAAACTCTTAGTGAATTCCTAGAGGGTTTTAAGAAGAAATGGGGAGAAAAGAAAGAACCAAGACATCTGCTTGCTACCCTTCATAACATTAAGAAGATGGAGAATGAAACCATGGATGAATTTAACACTAAGTTCAGGCGTGTGGTTGCGGACCTCCCTAAATAAATCAAGCCAAAGGATGCCTCCATCCTCATATATTACATTGAATCTTTCACTGGTGATTTGAGGTACCAATTAAGAGAAAAAGAGCCAGTTGATCTAAAAACTACTCAGGAATTGGCCAAGAAAATAGAAAATAATATGCAGTATTCAAGAAAATCCAACATTCCAGGTTACACTAGAGGAAACAATTCATACAACAAAGAAAAGGGAAAAGCTGTTGAATTAGAAGAAAAGGGAGCCTCTAAATATACCATGGAAAAGGTAACAGACATTATAAAAGACTTGGTTACTAGTCAAAACCAACTTATGGAAAATCAGTCTGCACAACTGAATCTTATGAACAATAGAATAATCACAATGGAAAGAAATAATGGACCTAGGAACGTTTAGCCTAGAAGAATCATATGTATCAAAAGAAGTTTCCTCAGCAAGAGCCTAGGATTCCAAATGAGTTAGACTCAGCTAACATGGTAGAAGAAGTAATTCCATGATGTAGACCCTGTGAACAATTCCACCAAGAAAGAACTTGTTATGTTGCAAATCAAGTCATGGAACATGGACTTCCCGAGGTCAATAATCAGGAAACAACTTCAAGCGAGCCTGATCATATATACGTGGCAGGCTATGCCTACACTTTGTCACTAGCTAAACAGTACAAACCTAAGGATGAAACCATTGTAGAATCTTATAGTGAAATTGATGATGAAAACTGTAATGTACATGATGGGACTCCTACATGTTATCCATATAATGATGACAGTCTGGAAGGTTTATTGCCTTGTGACCTTTTCTATGAAGAAAATGAGTATGAAAATGAGGACAAGTATAGCTTGGATCATGATACAAGTGACAAAGAATACCTTATCCCCAACAAAAATGTTGATGAGGAGTCCTGGACATTCATGAAAAATCCAGTATATGACATGAATAAAGAGGAAAATAATGAACTAGAAACTTTTGATGGTTTTGTTGATTTTTCTGTCTATGGCATATCTAAAGGAGAGAGCATGGACCATGTGGCCTTGGGAAACTTTGATATGAAAAAGAAGCATGCAGTTTATCCACATGATTAGTCTGAGCCATATATCAGTATCAGTAATGAAGACAAAGAGAACTTGATATCGAAACCTGATATCAACAATGGGGAATCCATCACATCTAACATAGATGATGGTGATGACTATTGGGATTTTTTTGGATATCTTATTAAGAATCCTATATATGCTATATCTAGCAAGAGGATTGTCTATTTACAAATTTGTGGAATTCCAATATACTATACTTCCATAGAGGGAAGCATGGATCTAGACACCTTGGAAAATCCTAGTATGGAAAAGCAGCATTCAAAACTCTTATATGATCATGCAGAGTCATATCATTTAGAGCTATACAAAGGTATCAATAATGAAGACATTGAGAAGTAGTGTTGTGAAAAGACATATGTGATGTGGTCAGTGGAATATCAATCTGAACTATCATCTTCACATATGGATTTTCCTTATGATTTGGAGCTGCTTGGGGCTTATGCAATGAGTTATCATCCGATAAGCCTTGATGATCAGTATGCCGGTGTAGTCAATTTGCCTCATCACTATTATTTGTATATCAACCCTATCCAGTCATGGATAAAAGCAGCGTGTGCAAGCACATACCAGTTTGGGAAGCAATTTGATGAAGTATTATATTCTTATGTTCTCGCATCAATCCCGCCTATTCTGGATCATCACGCAGGTTTGCATTTTTTGAATAAGGTATCCTTACTTTGGCTGGTAACCAAAGACAAGGAAATTTTTTTTAATGTTAATAAAATGTTTAGGTGGTTACATTGGATTTCTGATTACACTTAACCCTTTTTATATCATGCTTAGAGTAGGAAAATAAGCTCCCTAAATGAGAGCATTTACTTTCTACATTTTTGTTTTGTACTTAGCTATAATAAAAAATAAAAAATAAAAATAAAATTTTTAGTTAGTTACATTTATTTTGTTTAAATAAATTATCTTAATGGTTCATTTGGGCTTTTATAAAACTTGTGCTACTGAGGTTTTTCTTGTCAAGTTGAGATGTTTTTACAGGGTATATAAACCAGAGATTCTGGTGTTCTCGTATCCTGTCTTTGCCTTAAAGACCAGATCGAGCACACATCCCACAGTTGGAGCCAGAATGTTACCACCTACATTGTACTTAGTGGTTTTTTATCAAGTGATCCTAGTGAACTGGACAAGGATAACTTGTTCGGACTTCAAAAGACCTTCAGTCTTGCTTCTGGGGAACTTTTTTGTACTATATCACATGTTAATACCCCATGGGGGGATTTTAATAAATGTTCTAGCATGATAGTTTCTGTAAAAGACTCGGTCTCTTAGACTTTATTTGTCAATCCGATCAGCCCAAAGTGTATTTTCCCTTGGTTATTATTGGTTGTTGAATAAACAACTAATAATTTCTAAGTTTTTCACTCAATACCTCCAAAGTTGGGGTGGTTGACTTGGCATTTAGGTCTACTGAGGTTATTAGAGTCTACGTGTCAATGTATAAACATGCTAGGCATCATGGTCGAGTCATATGAACATGTCTAAGTCCCCCTACATTTTAAATTTTTTTAATTTTTCAAGTGTTTTTAATTAAAATTTAATTTTTCCAAAACTTAGCCTATTTTTTAATAGTTTAATTGGAAAATTTGGTTTTGTAATAAAAGTGGGCCAAATAACCGGTTTCAGTCATGTAGGTTCTCATTTTCAATATAAGAGCACCATGTAAACCCATGGACCCACTTTTTTCAGGTTTTGAGTGATTTTCCATCACAGTCAGAAAACCCAAAAAATCAATTATTGATTATTTTAATTAATAAATTGATGAATAATGGAGCAAATCCAAAAGCCTAGATCAGTGGATTCTTAGCTAATTTGATTGAAATCAGTCAAATCTGAACCAGATTGACTGGATCTGACAAATCCTTGATTGAAGGAGGTGATCTAGACAGATCCAGAGTTGAACTTCAACATCCTTTATGGGGAATTGCGCCCTCTCTCTCTCCTCCACATGTGTGGGCTCTCCTTGAAGCTCTGTGGCTTGATGTGTCAGTCTATGGGTTGATGTGTCAGCTCAATCAACCCCCTGGTTGACAAGTAGGCTCAGTGGAAGCTCAGTTCAATTTTAGATTGGCATTGATGGACTCTCCTTCAGCTGCAATGGTCTATCTCCTTGGGATTTGCACCCCCCCTAGGATGGATCTTCTATTTTTTGTATAAATAAAGCTCAAATCACCTCTTCCAAGCTAGTTAGAGTTGGATTGAGGAGTTGTTTCCATTGTAATACTGATATATTTTTATTGTGAATAAAGAATCTTTGCAGGCTTAATTGTGTAGTTCATGTGTTTGTGTGGATTCCCAGTGTCATGCTGCTAATGTGGTAACTGCAATTTCTTTCCAGTTTCTGTGCTGCTTTTGTTTTCTAGCTTAAAGGATTCAGTTGAATCAAGTAAGGGTGTAAAATAGGCAAGTTAGATTACTTTCTCTTGTTTATCCATATTATGTATGCTCAAGAATTTCAGTTATATGCTTAAATAAGATTATTTTTGCATGATCTTTAATTTTTGTTCCTGTATACATCTATATCCAGATCTCACGAGGTGTTGTGCAGGCTTGTGTTATCTAGTTGAAAGTTGGACGAAGGTGTGGATCAAGATTGATTCCATTCCTTATCCAATAATCTCAAGACTTTATCTCTCAGTGCTCCACAAAAGGGCCTCCTTTTAGCTTGTTCCATTTAAGCAATGAGCTGACCTTCTCTCCTCTTCTTCTCTTTTCTTTAAAAAAATCAATTTTATTACCTGGTTATTGTGTTCAAAAGATTTGTTATCATTTGGATATATTATATCAAAGTAAAATGTACATAGATATGCTATTTCAAAGCTCATATTCTAGATCTCAATTCTAAAAAGTATCATTAAGCATTCTAGATCTAGTATAAGGAAATCGTCCGTTTTGCATGGCAAGTTAAAGAAAATCAGTAGGTTGCATGCTCTAGATTTAATTTTATGTTTTAAAAAGATTAAATCCATCAATTAGTGCATATTTCATTGTTTGCACAAACAGTAAGCCAATATCCCAAGGAAAGATTGCTTTCCTTGGTTCCTTTTTCAACTGTTTAGCTAGTTTTAACTTAATCTTTTTTGAGTTAAGGTAGGATGCTCCAAAGTTACTCTTAAATTTATTTTGGGAATATGGTATTCTAACATTCTTGCTGGTTTTTATCAGGTGTAACAGAAAACATAAGAAGATTCTGTTTGAAAGTGGCCTCGGGAGCGTTCAAATCCCCCTAGGGGTCTCCCCTTTCACTAAAATTCAAAAATTTTGGAGTTGTAAGATCTTGGTTTCATCCTGTATAAGGACCAAGAGGTTTCTGATATTTTAGTTTTCTGATATTGTAACCAATAATAAAAAAATAAAATCTTTTTTGAGTAGGCTCTTTCGAGCCCGCTCGCCATCCCCCCAGGGGGGATCTGCGTCCGTTTCACTTTTTTGTTTTTTTCCCCTTTTTATGCTCTAGTTTAGCACTGACATGTAGGATTGTATAATTTGATATAAGTTTGCATTATTCCATATTTTAATTTCAAAAGTAATCATAGTACTTACCCCACGACTTCCCGATTGACCCGCAAGGGGAAAGAGATGCATGGTAGGACTAATTAGAAAACCGGCGTTGTGTATATTTGATTCCTTTTTCATCAATTGCTTCATTATCCATAATAAAATTAACCCCTCCTTGATTCCCCGATTGAGATCCACTTGGATAGAAAGAGGTTCCTAGAGGGTTTTCTTTTTAACAGGAACACCTATCTTAAAATTTACTAAAATTGACAAGACTCCGATGTGTATGCTCTTCACTTGGCTGCGATTCGTCCGATCAGTCAAGCCGCATCAAAATCAATTGAGTGACTAGAATAATTAGGATTCACTCTCCCAAATTGACAAACCATCAGGTGAAAATCCAACACCTAGATCAAACCATTACGGTGGCAAAATACCCAAAGGAAGCGGGAACTCCTGAAAAGTGACCTCGGGGTGCCAATCTCTGTTACACCTTCGGGTACATTATGAAAAATAGCCTCAGAGACTCCATTCAGCCCACATATTTCTTGCCGGTAGCCATCACAGTTTAGTTTTGGACATACTTCAAGTACCCCCTGGGTATATCTGGAGTCCCCTCGCCTAAGTTAAATTACTCATCTTCTTACAGCAATTTAAAATTAACCAAGATACAATTGTACAACATTCATTCCAGCACTTGCAAGCACTCTTAATTGTTTTTCGACTCCATTTTCAAGGCACTGGTCAACTGTTTATTTATTTCAATCTATATGTGATTGGGTGTCATTTTCATGCTTACTTATGATTATCTCATCATGTTATTTATTGTTTACAATTGTTAAAATCGAAACTCCTAAAAAAACTACTCCTTAGTATCATCATACTAAATAATTTTGCCTTAGTAACTTAATAGGGTCTACCCCCCTTGGCTTCGTTAGGAGTTGAGCCTAAATTGAGGAGTCAAGAACAAGGTGATAGCCTTGACTCGGGACTTTCCCCCAAGGACACACCGAGTGGCTTGAATATTTCTGCCACATAGCCCAGGTGTGTGAAAGGCGGCAACAAACACCAAAGCTCAGAACAGACTAGTAACAATTTGGGATCTTTTTCATTGCACTGGTCCAGCCTGTTGACCTAAGGAATTTGATGACATGGGAGAAGGTAATACAACTTTATTTCAATTTGTATGTGTTTTTTTAGTAATATTTGAGCCCTTGGGTATCCAATATTTTGAGACTGCATTTCCTCACTACTCTGGGTTGAAACCCTCCTAAGTTCACAAAGTTGTGAGACTACCTCTACTACAGTGGATGGTCATAGGCATAAAAGTCATATTTCATGTAAAATAGCAAAAAAATGCATGGTAATAAGAAGGATGGTGCACAAGACTAAATATATTCAAGTAGCAGTATCCCATTTCAACAATAGATTGTTTTCACAATTACAATTTCAACTGGTTCGAAATTCAGTGCTGGAAGTCATAGTGGCAATACAAGGTGAACAAATTAAGACAATTGTTGCAGTTTTAGACTTAGCCAAATGTTCAAATTCAGAGAATTCTCCCCATCAAGACTCAGTGAGCTCCACAAAGGAAGTGCCTATGGAGGAAGACACGGTCCAACAGAGACATGGAGATATGGAAAATGAAGAAACAACTCCACTGTTCGAAGTAGAGGATCAGCTGGAATCCCACAGTGGGCAAGATTTTCACTGAAACATTAATTTTTTATCTATTATTACTTGATAATAGTATTAGGGCAGTTATATTTAAGTAAGGCATTCACTTTTGTGAAGAAAAATGTAAGGGTAGTGCTCGCTGTAGACAGACATCTGTCAATTTTCATATATTTTAATTTCTCATGACTACACTCCCTGAATAAATGTAGTAACTGATTTTACAGTGCATCTGCAGCTTTCTTTTAATACAAAATCTATACATTTCAATTGAGAGAAATAGAACATACATCCCATAAGAGTGAAAATTTAATTCATGCTCCCCACTTCAAAGTTGTTGATTCTAAAAAATTATCCTACTAGTTAATGATACATAGCTTGAAAATGCCCCAACATGAACCACTTGTTATGCTTGGATAAAATGTCCTTTCACCCACTTCATAGAGTTCCAGGTTTCACTTTTTGCTTGCCCACTTATTGTATTGTAGAATTATATCCCATGCCCTGTCTACTCCATGAACTATATCCCATGCCTTCTAAGCAAGCAAAATAAAATTAACACATATTTCAAAAAGAAATGAATGAAATAATAAAAGCACACTTACTGGGAAACTTACTAGGAAAAAGAGAATAGCTTACTGGGAAACTTTTCTCAAAAGGGAAAAACTGTATCCAATTCCTTTGTAAATCATGCTACTTCATTGAAACCTTGCCTCAATTCAAAAATTAGAGAAATTAATAGATATGAGGAACAATCAAAGGTTCTAATCTCCAATACAACGATAAAGTTACCCAGAGACGGCATGGCTTATTTATTTGTACCTAGTGCTGTGGAAAATGAAGAAATGTGCTTAGGTGAAAGCTTTGGTTCCCTAAATACTATTGAGGAAATAATTGAATCTCATTCCTCTTCATTTTGTCCTTCTTCTCCTCCCCACTTTCAGGAAGATATACTACATCGGCGCCAAAATATGGAGGAGGAATTCATGCAGCTTTCTATGGACTCATACTCTATAGCTTCATCATCTGATAGTGATTCTAGTAGTGATGACCAATATTTATCTAATTCCTCTAGTTCTATAGACAAGAAAACTATTTCCCGTGCAGAGGTAGATACAACTGATGATAATGCAAAGGGTGAATCTAATGTAGTGCTTGAGGATTTCAATGAAGTAAGTAGAAACATCAACATAGTTCATTGTTTGAGGATCCATCCTTAAATGCTCATAGCTCTCTAGCTATAAATGCAACAGAAGATTCAAAAATGGAACATGCACTATTGTCTTGTGCAGATGATATTTTGGAAGATGTAGGTGGTGGGAGGCTTCCTCAGACTAAGAGTAAAGGTATGTCATGCACATTTAAGACAAAAGGAATGAGGAATCAAAAAAGAAGGGTTGTACTTTTGGATGAAGTTGGAGTTTTTGATGTGGGGTTTTAATAGACTCAAGATGCTTCAAGCTCTTTATGTGTAAGCAGCCTAAAAAATTGTGTGACACAATTGGCTTCCACACGCGATGGGATTGATGAATTAGATGGAAGCAAATAGATAGTCTTGAGTTCTTTTAATAAGGTAAAGCATCCATATAGAAATTGTGCTGAAATTTCAAATTCCAACATTAAAACATTAGGAACGTCTGTAAGTGTAGATTCAGATGATCCTATTACACAATATTTTCATCCCTCGCTTGCTAATGATAGGTTATCAGAGAGCTTCCTATATCATGTTTCCTGCAATTGTATTCATCTATGGGAAGATGATCTTGATGAAAGGTAAGCTGCTTAGTTTTTTTAATTTTGTTTTGAGACCCTGATATTCATTTTCAATCACATTTGTATTTCAAACACTGCAAAACCCCTTTTATTATTTGTTCTCATGTTTTTGTCTTAGAGAACACCAAAACATTTAGAGACCCTTCTTGCAGCCTCAATTGCATAAACTATTTTAATTCCCCAGAGTTGTCAAACATAGTCATTATTCTTTAGTTCTGGATTTTGAGTTACTGTTACAAAATTAACACTTATTTTGCAATCACTGAATGCTTTGTACATCTTTTTTCTAACTGAATTCTTGGTGATCGTTTTCTTCATCACCCAAGTTAATTACCTGTTTTGACCCTCCTTATACATGGTTTTCTAACCATTGTTATAGTTCTCTTTGAATTATAATTTCTTGTTCTCTTGTATTACCCCCAACAATATATAGTTCATAATACATATACTATTCAGGCCACCCTTTTCTTTTTTCATAGATGCCATATGTCTTCCCTTCCATTGTCACATCTTCATGTTTCTTGTCTACTATTAATCTATTATGTCCTTATGCTAGACTGCAGTTCCACATATTTCCTTTACATGCAATGTCTAATTGTTGGGTGTAGTTTAAAAAAGACTAATTTTACATATGCCTTGACTATGGTTGTGTTATTTGGTGGAGTTGCAAATTTTGTCTACATATAAATACTGCAGATCTATGATTTTTTGTTGTAGAGGTAGGTTACATGTGCACATTTGTTATGATGTCATTATTGGTCATTTTTGAGAGCTTGTCTTTGGGCACTATTTTAGTGTTATCTTAAATAATGTATATGGCTTTTGTCTTCACAGATTGTTTCTTCATTTATATGAAAAAAATGCAGCATTAGAGATGAGAAAACTTGATGATTTCTGATATTCAAACATACATTCTAGAAAGTTCCATAACCTTTTAGTGTCAAAAGAGATATCTGGGCTTGTATAGACTCATAGAGTCATATACTCTAAATATAAATTTAGTATAAGAGTTGTTTGATTCTTATCCCAAAGAATTTCTGAGCACCAACAAATTAATCAAGACAAGTTGCTATGTTTGTTGATAGCTATAGTAAAATTTTGTATAACTTGCTTCGTACTAGTAAAAAGAATAAATTATACTAGTTTCCATGAATAAATTATATTGGTAAAATAAGCCAGTGGGACCCAAAATTTCAACCAACAATACAGGGAAAAAGTGGAGTTCCTAAACAATCTCTTATTAATAAGAAAAATACAATGGGGTTTTTCCATAAAAAAAGTAACCTGCAAAAATACATGAAGCCAGCTATAAGAACACAATCCTTGTGGAATATGTCAAACTAAAATGCTGAAATGTACCACTGAAAAAGGAGCAGTTTTGGAATTAGAACACTATTTGATTTGTCTACCATTCTCTGTGCTAGCAGTAGTCACATGGTGGTGTTGTTAAAGTTTTGGAATTTTTCAAAAAATTTAACTAACTTGTGCAATAAATCAAACCAAGTACTCAGAAGGATGAAGTAAAGGTACAACAATAACAAGAAAGCTAAATTTAAACATAACTTTCAACTTTAACACTCCCAGGGGTCCTTGTGTTAAATTTACATGACTAAAACAAATTCATAACAAATGTACATTGTATAAACAATGCATCAGAACAGTACTAGCATAATCATGAACAATAACACAATAAACAACTAACATCAATAGAAGATCTAACTATAAAACAATGCTGGTTTGGAGCTTATACTCAAATATAATTTTGATCAGACCTTGTCTCTTTAAGAAAAGTCACTATGGAATAGTAGGCAACCTAAGAGAGAGAGAAGGGTTGTTGTAAGATAGATACCTACACTAATAGTCAAGAAAATCCATTCAATAAGAGGAAACCCCTGTAATACACCAGCAAACTAATAACCAACAGTCTGCAAGGATACGCATAAAAATTTACAGTTTCTTACATGTTGAAATTTAAAGGTTAGATGAGTTTTAACATAAGTAGTAAACTTTAATGCATTAACATATAAACTTAGATTCACAATAGTACCGCTTAATAAAATTAAAATTGTAATAAAACAAAAACAACATAATCTTCATCTCTTTCAACTTAACACTTCATTTGGTCAATGCGTTAAAGTTGGTACTTGAGAATCATCAAATTCTATGTACAATAAAATAATAAATCTCAAATGCCATGTACAGTAAAATAAATCTCAAATGCCATGTACAGTAAAAAGGATGTCAAGCCATGTTAGTGTTGGTTACAAATGATAAGTGACGAGACTGCACATGGGTGGAGAAATACATGGAGAAAGGATCCATGAGCAAAGAAATCCAAAAGAAGTGGCGTAGTTATATCAAGGGATAGACCCATCTCTCCTAACATCGGAGTTTGAATGAAGGAAACTAAAATAGTATGTTGTCTTTGAGGAAGAACTAGTGGAAATTCTAGGTTTCCTTCTATGCTGCTGTTTATAGGATGTAGCTCGCCACTAAGGCCTGTGGGATCTCTTTTTCCGCCCAAGGAGAAGTCTAGTTTTTTCATTTTTTTGAGATCTCAAGGGACAGGGGAAGGCCTCTTGAGTCCGCATTGAGATTCTAAAGCTGTGTTGATTTCGGTTGGTCTCTTATTTCCCGTCCTTGGAGGTAGAATCGTGAATAGGGAAGTGATCTTCTAGGTAGGATCTAGTCTGGTAGGAGGATGAAGAATATGGGCTGGGAACCTAAGATTTGTCCAAACATTTCTTTCATGAAGAGAGCAAGTAAATTATGGTGGGGTTAGTGAAATAAAGTTAAAAGGAAGCTCCTCTAGTCATAAAATAAGCAATAGCATCTCTTTGTGATCCTATTGTGAAAACTAACATTTTGACACAAGTGATGGTTATCCAAGGTAGTTAGTGTCATCCTAGTGAGACGTAGCTCCATGAATGCTTAACTCTTTATAAAATGTATCTTTTTTAACACTAGTTTAGGTGGAAGTCACATTCCATTGAATAAACCTATCATAGTTGCTATATCAACAAACATGACAAATCTTTTCAAAGTGGGGGTGAATGTGGAAATTGGATTCATGGTGACAACGATGTTGAAGAGCTACATAATTGGTTTGCAATGTTCTAATAACCAAAATGGAACTACCACTACTGTAATTGAAATAATTAAAACATAAAATAAAAACAAAGAGTCAAATAAAAGATAAGAGAAGGA
>LPNX010626940.1:0-37459 GCA_001517045.1 Pseudotsuga menziesii
GCTTGTTTTCCCATATTAATTTTCAACCCTAAGGCAACGCTAACTTTTTTTCCCATACTAATTTTCAACCCTAAGGCAACCCTAAGGAATACAATTGATCAGCTTCACATATCAGCTTCACAGGAATACTGAACAAAAATTCAAAGGTAACACCTCTAATCTAGGAATCTTGACTACATCCACATCACTAACCTTCAACAGACTGAGAATTCAAGTCTAATACTGAAGTAGCTAATCCAAAGAAGCAATAAATAAGAGAGATCAGTAATATGAGAGGATCATCCACCTCGATCATCCAAAGGATGTCAATAGCAACAACACATAAAATACTCAAGTGCTAAGGGCTAGAAAAGCTGGAAAGTGCCCTGATCAGTACATTCACCATAAGTGAATTCAGTAAACTGAAAATGGGCTGAGGCCAAGGTTAATGCTTCTTTGGATAAGCTATCAGCCTTAGTATTGTGTTCTCTAAATATGTGAACTGCTTTTAGCTGGATGAAGTGAGGTTCCATACCACGGATACGTTGACACCAGCCATCAAGTGCAAGTAAAGTTAGTGCTAATATTCTATTGAACCAATTAATGATGGCTGTAGAGTCACCATGAATGTGCAGAGTGGGAAGGACCATGGATTTAGCACAATAAAGGAGAGTCCATAAAGTAAGTAGTTCAAATTTGGTGTTTGTACTCAGACCAACACCCAATTTGAAGCAAAAGTAGTGGTCCTGGGTGATCAAAAAAATAACACCTATACCTCCAATTTGATTGGCTGAAGCCCCATCTAAAAAGATGTAGGTACAATTATTGAAATAGTTTATTTAGTCAAATTTATTACCTTTCTTTTTTGCGTTGACTTAGCCACTTTCAATTCACTAACTCTAAAATAGCTAATAAGTGTTGGCTAATAATGGTGACGATTCCTGGTATTATGTTTCATTAGGTTGCAACATGGAAAACTTGTGAAACAAAATACCAAGAATCATCATCGTTATCAAAATATTTTATTAGGTGCAATTATCAAAATAGCGAAAGATGTAGGTACAACTATCAAAATAGTTTATTTAGTCAAACTTATTACCTTTGTTTTTTGCGTTGACTTAGCCACTTTCAATTCACTAACTCTAAAATAGCTAATAAGTTTTGGCTAATAATGGCGACGACTCATGGTATTATGTTTCATGGGGTTGCAACATCACAAAATTGTGAGGCATAATACCACGAGTCATCACCGTTGCTTGGCTGAACACTTGTTATCTTTTGTGAGATATAGTTCATGTGGACAAAGTTCTTGAACTCTGTCCTCATGGACAATTTTGTTTGATGATGATATTAACAGGTATGTAGAAAAAAATTTAATATTTTATAATGATGTTCAATGATCTAGGGGTTAGGTTCTAGTTTCTTGCTTATAACAAAACATGGCTCGGCAATCTTGCTCGGGGTAGCGACCGTTTTTCATCCTTCTCCAACAAACCGAGCATACATGTGAGAAAAAAAAACTCTAACTATTGTGGCTATGGTGGAACTAGAATCCTTATCTAAAACTCCCTTACACAACATGATTTGAACCCGAAATCCGACGTCATAATCTGATGTCATCCGACATTTTGCACGGATGTGTCGGACAACAATCACTGAAAAGAATGCTGATAAAAAAAGATTTATATCACCATTGAATATCTAACACAAAGGCATCGGAATAGATACAACTATGTTCATCATCAATAGACAGATGACAATTGATTAGCTTCACATGAATACTGGACAAACCTATAATCTAGGAATCTTGACTACATCCACATCACTAACCTTCAACATATAGAGAATTCAAGTCTAATACTGAAGTAGCTAATCCAAAGAAGCAATAAACAAGAGAGATCAGTAATATGAGGGGATCATCCACCTCAATCATCCAAAGTATGTCTATAGCAACAGCACATAAAAGACTCAAGTGCTAAGGGCTAGAAAAGCTGGAAAGTGCCCTGATCAGTACATTCACCATCAGTGAATTTAGTAAACTGAAAATGGCTTGAGGCCAAGGTTAATGCTTCTTTGAATAAGCTATCAGCCTTAGTATTTTGTTCTCTGAATATGTGAACTTCTTTTAGATGGATGAAGTAAGGTTAACATGATAGAGCTGAAGTTGTTCCTTGATAGTGATCAAGTAACTAGCAAGTATTGGATGCATACACTAGCTATTGTAATGCTTAGACTAGCCAGACTTCAGAATCCATATCAGCCAATATGGGTCAAATGTGGGTTATTTGAAACTGTCAAATTGGGTCTGTCATTAGCTGATCAATGTAAATGAATGCACAATGAAGAAAACCCATGTTTGAAAGATGATAAGGACGGATTGAAGTTGTTGAAGAAGCAGGTAGTATAGACAGAGACCCTTTGGGTTGTTAGTTATGAAAGAACCCATTCTCCTATTATATTACCTCATCCAAATAATCTGAATTAGATGGTCCATATTGTTGGGATTTTGATGAGGAATATTTTGTAGGCAAACCCTTGTTTGATGATAAGATGGAAAATGCATGCATTTATCCATTTCATGAAGAGTTGGATGTTATATTTGAAATCAATAATCATAGTTTTGGGGGCCCCATATATGATTCATCTAGTGAAGCATCTAATTAGGAACCTAAATATTTGGAACCTATAGAGCAACCAAGCATCCACTCTACAGGATCTCGAGGAACTAACATCATTATATCTATACTCATTCGATTTCGTACAAAGTGTTGTAGCTTTCTTAGTGCTCCTCTGTGTTTGTCATTTACATTCAACTTAACAGTAAAATCAACAAGTCAAGGCAACTCTTTCTAGTACATCTCCTTGGTATATTATAGTCCAAGCATAAGCATATTCAATGGCTTTCCCTCATGTTGGTAATCCATGTGTTTCCCCTATCTAGTTTGGAATACACAGCAAACACCACAGAGACGTTATGAGAATTTTCTGCTGATCTATGGCTTGGAGCAGGATGTGAGCATATTGATCGAGCCATGTTCTAAGACAACACTCATTAACTAACTCTTCTAAGACCAGAAGTCCAGGCTCCGGTTCCACATGTTAAGGAACATAATGACCAATTGGGGTGCTTATGGTAAACCCCAACCCTAGTTATTGGGAAACAGATTTATGAGTTTGAGGTGCCATAGTAGCTTGCGAAAGTGAGCGGTTGATGGTATCAAATTATATAGCATAGGGTTCCCTCCCCCTTAAGGTAATTCAATATTGGACCACCGATTTTTGAGATCGACAAAAAGGAGCAAACATCACAGCACGCAAAAAAAACCCTTGTCACGCAAAAACCCTTGTCACAGGATGCCCAAAAACCCTTGTCATAGCATGTCCCAAAAAAGGAGGTCACGATGCTTATTCGTTGAGCCATGAGCTCCAAATCCAAAAAGGGAACTCCAAAACGTGAACCATGTGCTCCAAATTTGTACTGTGAGCTCCAATTCTCAACTGTGAGCTCCAATTATCAACTGTGAGCTCCAATTCTCAACCCTGACCTCCAATTATCAACCCTGACCTCCAATTCTGAACCCTGTGCTCCACCGAACCAACTCCCAAATTCACAAAAATCTCCAAATTGAACTGAACTGTCCAAAACGAGTCGCGACAATGTCCAAATACACTTGTCATTTTTTATTATATATTATTATATATTATATGTATTTTATTTTTATTATATATTATTTTATATTATATGTATTTTATTTTTATTATATGTTATTTTATATTATATAAATTGCCATAATAGTATTTTTTCATTAGGCATAGTATTTTTAACTTAGCTATATGTATTTTTTAATATATGTATTTTTAACTTAGGAATAGTATTTTTTATTATAATATGATGATGATGATGGCGATCTCACCTAATCCCTACAACGAAACCCTTGAAGATGAAGATGGTGATGGCGACCTCAGGTAATCCCTACAATCTCACCTAATCATTGGTCATCATCATTGTCATCATGACCCTCATTGTTATCATCGTCATCACCACCATCATCGTCAACCTCATGATGATGATGGCGATGGCGATGATGATGATGATGATGGCAATGTTGATGATCACCATCATCTTCATCAACATCATCATCATCATAAGTAAAACTTAGTTTACTTCAAATATTAATTTTCCAAAAAAAATGCATAATATCGGCAAACCTAATTTCAATCAAAAAGTGATGAGAAGGAAATTGTTTGATATAGCCAATAAAATGAAAGGAGTTTTCTGTATCCTTGAAATAATTCTTATATCTAATAGATTCCTCGACTTCTAGAACTATGGGTCCCAAATATATGTTCAATAGAGAGATGCAAACCTAAGAGGAAGAAAAACATCCTAACTTGAATAAAGAACCTTCACATTAATGAGGGAAGAACCATCTACATAACGATACATCCCTATCTTGGATAAATGAAAATATAGCTTTGAAGGATGATTGAAAAGTTGAGCATGTGAGCATGGTGATGATGATGATGATGATGATGATGTTGATGATGATGATTATGATTATGATGTTCATGTCAATGATGACAATGATGATGATGTTGTTGTTGATGATGATGATGTTGATGGCGATGATGACATAGATGATGATGATTATGATTGTGATGACAATGATGATGATGATATTGATGATGATGATGATGATTATCATCATCATGAGGATGACGATGAAAATGATGACGACGACGACGATGATGATGATGATGATGACGACAACGATGATGATGATGACGATGATGAAGATTATGATGTTGATGTCGACGATGACAATGATGATGATGATGATTATCATCATCATGAGGATGACAATGATAATGATGACGACGATGATGAAGTTGATGATGATGATGTTGATGATGATGGTGATGATTATGATGTTGATGAAGACGATGACAATGATGATGATGATGTTGATCATGACGACGACGATGATGATGATGATGATGATGAAGAAGATGATGATGGTGATGATGATGGTGATGATGATGATGACGACGATGATCATGAGGATAATGACGATGATGATGATGATGACAATGACGACGATGATGAAAATGATGATGACAGTGATGATGATGTTGATGATGAGTATCATCATCATGAGGAAGATGGTGATGATGACGACGACGATGATGAAGATGATGTGCATGTTGATGATGATCATGAAGACAACGATGAAGATGACGACGATGATGAAGATGATGATGTGTTATGATGACGACGATGATGATGACGATGATGTTGACGACGACGATGATGGTGACGACGACGATGATCACGATGATGATAAAGATGATGATGACGGTGATGATGATGTTGATGACGAGTATCATCATCATGAGGAAGACAGTGATGATGATGATGAAGATGATATGTATGTTGATGATGATCATGAAGACAGCGATGAAGATGACGACGACGATGATGATCAAGACCATGATGATGACGATGAAGACGATGATGATGAAGATGTTGATGATGATGATGATGATGATGTTGATGACGACGATGACATAGATGATGATGATGATCCTGATGATGATGATTATGATTGTGATGACGATGATGATGATGATTGTCATCATCATGAGGATGACGATGAAAATGATGATGATGATGATGATAACGATGATGAAGATTATGATGTTGATGTCGACGATGACAATGATGATGATAATGATTATCATCATCATGAGGATGACGATGATAATGATGAAGATGATGATGAAGTTGATGATGATGATGTTGATGATGATGGTGATGATTATGATGTTGATGAAGATGATGACAATGATGATGTCGATGATGACAATGATGATGATGATGATGATGATGATGATGATTATGATGCTGATGAAGACGATGATTATGATTATGACAATGATCATGATTATGATGATGATGATGATCTTGATGATGATGATGATGGTTATCATCATCACGAGGATGACGATGATGATGATGATGAAGATGATGATGATGTTGATCGTGATGACGACGATGACGACGATGATGATGATGAAGATGATGATGATGGTGATGATGATGATGATCATGACGATGATCATGAGGATAACGAAGATGATGATGACGATGATGATGAAGATGATGATGACGGTGATGATGAAGATGATGCGCATGTTGATGATGATCATGGAGACAACGATGAAGATGACGATGACGATGAAGATGATGATGTGTGATGATGAGGACGATGATGATGAAGACCATGATGATGATGATGATGACAATGAAGATGATGATGATGAGGATGTTAATGATGATGATGATTATGATGTTGATGTCGACGATGAAAATGATGACGACGACGACGATGATGATGATGACGACGACGATGATGATGACGATGATGAATATTATGATGTTGATGTTGATGGTGACAATGCTGATGATGATTATTATCATCATCATGAGGATGACGATGATGATGAATTTGATGATGATGATGTTGATGATGATGGTGATGATTATGATGTTGATGAAGATGATGACAATGATGACGTCGACGATGACAATGATGATGATGATGTTGATCGTGACGACGACGATGATGATGACGATGACGATGAAGATGATGATGATGGTGATGATGATGATGACGATGATGACGATCATGAGGATAACGATGATGATGATGGCGATGATGATGAAGATGATGATGACGGTGATGATGATGTTGATGATGAGTATCATCATCATGCAGAAGATGGTGATGATGATGAAGATAATGCACATGTTGATGATGATCATGAAGACAACGATGAAGATGACGACGACGATGAAGATGATGATGTGTGATGATGACGATGATGATGATGATGACGATGATGATGATGATGACGATGACGATGAAGATGAAGATGATGATGATGGTGATGATGATGTTGATGATGAGTATCATCATCACGAGGAAGACGGTGATGATGATGACGATGATGATGAAGATGATGCGCATGTTGATGATGATCATGAAGACACCGATGAAGATGATGATGACGATGATGATGAAGACCATGATGATGATGATGATGATGATGATGATGATGAAGACGATGATGATGAAGATGTTGATGATGATGATGATGATTATGATGTTGATGTCGATGATGAAAATGATGATGACGATGATGACGATGATGAATATTATGATGTTGATGTCAACGATGACAATGATGATGATGATGATTATCATCATCATGAGGATGACGATGATAATGATGACGATGATGATGAAGATGATGATGATGATGTTGATGATGATGGTGATGATTATGATGTTGATGAAGATGATGATAATGATGATGTCGATAATGACAATGATGATGATGATGATGTTGTTGATGATGATGATGATGATTATGATGCTGATGAAGAAGATGATTATAATTAGATGATGATGATGATGATGTGTGATGATGACGATGACGACGATGAAGATGATGATGTGTGATGATGATGATGATGATGATAAAGACCATGATGATGATGATGATGATGTCAATGATGAAAATGATGATGATGATGATGATGATGATGATGATGATGATGATGACAATGATGAAGATGATGGTGATGGTGATGATGTTAGTAACTCTTTTTTTTAAATAAGATAAAATAATAGTTCTAATTAAATATTACCTTTCAATATATTTCATCGTCGTCTTCATCCATGTAAGTTTCTTCTTCATCCATGTCAGCATCTTCTTCATCCATGTCATCATCTGTATCATCAAATACATAGTTAACATTGTAATGATTGGCCATATCATCATCATCATCATCATCATCATCAATTACGCTCATCGTGTCATCGTTGGAATAATATTCATCGGCATTGTTTGCTACATCATCTGATTCAACTATTCCTTGGACATCTTCTGTTGGATCATCAGCGTCAGCTAACTCAAGTTGATCATGCTCTTTGTCATCATATTCTTCTTCAAGAGAGCCCTCTTCATTACCATCATCTAGGTTATACTTTACCGGCCTTCCCCTTGGATCGTGTCTCACAACAAATGACCAGCCCGCTTTACCTGGAACCTCTGAGTAAAATACTTGTTCACATTGGCTTGGAAGAACATAGGGCTTTGTTCTTGGCTCAAACAACCTTGTGTTTACCATGGTAAATACATTATCATGTTCAATAATAGTTCTATCGGGATCACGTTGATTCAATCGTAACCTGTACCATTTGACAACGAATAGAACTACCTTAAAGGATTTAAAGTCACAATGTATAATATCTTCCAAATACCCATAGTATCGATTTTTTGAGACTTCTGGATGTCTGTCAGTTCTAGATTAAACATTGGTAACCTCAAAGATAGCCGAAACCCCAGAATCTAATGTTTACTTTGTTTCATCTAGTTTTTTGATCTGATATCTACCTCCATTGTAGACCATAGCCTTATGGTGTTTTACCTGCAATAAGAAATACACAAAAATATTACACAACCATTCAATCCTTATGCAACAATACATGGAAAATAAGAACATGTACGTTAATACGTAATTTGCAAAATAAAAGATTTAGAGGGATATTTGATTAATTATATGCTTGCCATTTTAACTTTTACACCATATGCCAAATCGATTTCCCTTTCTGTTAGATTGTTATCTCCATTGCGTTGTGCTTATTTTACCAATGGAGCCACACCTTCCCATGATATTCCATGATCCAATTGTGCGCATCGTTCAATCCATACCTTCATCTAGTCAAGATTGTTTGCGATGTATAAATGAATTGCATCCCATTCTCGACCAACTGTTTAATGACAATAACCATTAAAATGAAAGAAAGGTGTAAATCTCCTGAACAAAGACGTATATGCTCTTAATTGAAGCAATTATGACTAGAAAATACAATTAGAATATGAAGGATATAATAAACATCCACTAGCTAATAATTACCTTTCAGCTTCCTCAATCTACCTTTCCCCTTCAGTTTCTCCCCTTCAAATTTGTTATTGGAGTCCGGATCACAAATGCGACGTAAATTGAGCTTTAACGCTAAAATAGGAAGATATTCACTAACATACAACATGTTTTGGTATACTGTATATCCTTCAATCATATAACCCTCCGCATGTGCTCATTGTCTCACCAAACCCTTCATAAATTTCAAGTTCCTTTCAACCATCCACATGGACCTTGAGTGCATAGGTCCACACAAATTAATCTCGTCAACTTGGTGTATGAGGTAGTGTTCATGTGCATTGAAAAATGTTGATGGTATATGCTTTTGCATTTCACACATGAGACACGGAATTTATATCCTCCAATACTTTATATCTTCTTTATGGATTTCTTTAGATGTCAACCATCTACAAGTAATGCAAACCAATAACAATATTTAACAAAAATAAACATTAAATTACAATATATGCTGAAAGAGTGCAAGTAATTGCAAGTTACCTCATGTATTTACCAAGATTATATATAACTTGTTTGACATTGTTGTCGAAGTTGTCCGGGAGAGAGAGAGGTAGAACATACTGTATCAATATACAAACCATGCCATTTATTAAACAAAGAGTATACAAACAAGAAAAAATTATATGGACGTAACAATAATAATTACCTTGATGAAGACATGCCAATCATGTGTTTTGCCCCCGCAAAATCACCTTTTTTAGTTATGATATTCTTCAAGTTTGCACAAAAACTAGTGGGAAATTTAATTTTCCACATTACTTCTTTGACAACATTGCTTTGTTTCTCTGTAAACATCCATGGAATTGAGTTTATATTAACTTGTTCTTCGTTGGTGTGAAATTGGATGATGTCTTTCATTGCATGGTTTCTTTCTTGAATGTCTTTGCACACTTTCACAACTTTATCTTTCTCCCTCCTTATCTCTAGTAGTTTCCATAAGGTTTCAGTAACATTCTTTCCAATATGCATTGTATCAAACAAATGAGCAATTTGTAGGTGCTCAGAGTAGGGCAACCTGCTGAATTGAATAGGATAACTTTTCATTCCTCGTGGAAGACCATTAATCCCTTCATGATCACGATGGAAATCATGAATATTAGTTTATAATTAATAAATTATGTCATAAATAAAATATGGCCACTACAGCAAACAACTCACAATAAAAATTAAAATACATAGAAATTCATATACGATGATCCATACAAACCATTATGACGATTTCTATTGTATTGCATCTTCCAAAGGTGAGGTGTCATTCTCTGTGGTTTTAATGCAGTCTCCTGCTTCCCATTGAAAATATTTATTTCAGTTTTTCTATACCTGTGATTCTTAGAGAGGAAATGCCTATACTCATCAAAAACCTCCTTTCTTAATCTTTTTGAACGACGATATTTTATCTTAGGACCACAAACTGGACATGCAAATTTACCCTTTGTCTAAAGACCTACAATATTTAGATATGGAATTTCTATGTCAAATATATTCATATATAAAATATTCTAACTACTCCATATCATTAAATGCAATTAAAGTGGAACTTAAAATTACAAACCACAAAATGAAGTTAACCCAGGGGCATCATGTATTGTCCACACAACCATTGCATGGAATTGAAATTGCCTTTGTCATATTGGTTTAGATATGTCATACATAATTATGCCATTCCATAACTTCAGTAGCTCATCTACAAGAGGTTCTATGTATACATTCATATCTTTGACTTGGAACTTACCTGATTCATAATTTGAAGTACATATAAAATATATCATTATGAGAACCATTAAGATATATAAACGATGCAGAAGAGAAAAACAATAGATATATATATGAAATTAAGATACATATTACGACAAATGATATGCCACAACTACATTATAAATAAAACAATTTTCGTCAATAAAACTTGGAATAATCATCGACAACATTATGTGCTCCCTCTTTATTGACAACCATGGAGGAATGTTATTGTTGATAACAAAAATAGGCCACACCGTGTAAATGGATTTCATCTATGCAAATGGATTAACACCATATACTGCCAAAGAAATCCTAATATTACATGGTTCTTCTTTAAAGTGAGGCCACTTTTCCTCAATATCTCTAAAAGCAGTACCATCTATAGGTATTTGGATAACATAATCTTGACTTCTATTCCTGGCATGGTAATCCATAAATTGTGCTATGTTTTTGAACCTGAACAGTTGTTGCAAACGTGGAATGATGGGAATATAATGAAGAACCTTCTGAAAAACCTTTTTTGTTACTTTATCTGTACGATATCTACTTAAATGACATTCCGGACATTCTGTTGCAAATTCATGCTGATTATAATATATAACATGGTCATCGGGGCATGCAAGAATTGCTTCATAATGCATTCCAATCTCTTTCATGATAGAAGATAAATCTCGATATGTGCGAGGTAAAATATTTGAAGGTGGTAACAAAAATTCAGCTATCAAGCTACAAAAAAAAAATATTAATGTAATAAATAAATAATATTAACAACACATCAACATTTTGTCAAATGGAGAGAAGTCGCAGAATAAAAAATTCCCGGTAAACTGTCTATCGATGAAAAAAAAATTCCCACAACTGCCCGTTGAAGAATAAAACAATTCCTGAAAACATCCATCGAGGAACAAATAATTTTCGTAAATCATCCTTTGCTTCTACAACAAACATGTCGAAATGTTTAAAACAATTTATATTTATAATGGACATGCGTCGGATATTTGACACCTTGAACATAGTTACCGTTGAAAGTATGGGACCATAAAATTTAAAATCATGTACACCTTAAATTTTTTTTAGAAAAAAACCTATACAGCCTGTTAGATATCCGACACTCAGGGGTCGGATAACCAACATTATTGGGTTCACAGACGTCAAATATTCAACATGGAAGTGTCGGATAACTGACACTAAAAGGGTAGGAAATCTGTTCGGGTACACAGGGTACTTCCAAAAGACCGAGCACCTTCAACAGCTGCTTCACACAAATAGATCATAGATCAACACATCGATGTTTGTCACGTGGTTAAAACCCTCGAGAGGGAAACAGTCCATGGCCCCAGCCAAATAGCTACTTGGAGCAATTTATTATGCAAAATAAAAAAGTTACATATGAGCTTCTCATAATCGATCAACTAGCCAAGGACCCTCTATGCTATTTAAATAGAGATCATAGACCAATTGGGTGTTAAGCCACGAATCAATGGTAGGTATGATCTAAGAGAAGTTGAACCGTCAGATCACTCTATGCCTATAACATATCGTGACTGTCGAATTAGAATATTTACAAATGCATACTAATGCATACTAAAGAAACACACTTTTACCAAATGGATATATTACACAAGTTAATCTTAACTAAATCCTAAGTGTCTAAATATCCTAACATCCCCCCTTAGGAACAAATTGGGATAGGATTGAAGGATTTACAAAATTGACACTATTAGGAGAAGGAAGGAGGCATTAGAGCCTATCCCCCCTTAAGGACACATTCCTGAACTCCTAACATAGACCAAAGTTTAGAAAACTTCACTTCTGTAAGAGAATTGATGAAGATGTCTACAACTTGATCATCTATAGGGCAATAGAGCACTTCAATAACATGATCATGAACAAGATTTCTGATGAAGTGCATGTGTAGCTCAATGTTTTTGCTGCGCTGATGTAGAATTGGATCTTTGGCAAGCTTGATGGCACTTTGATTGTCACACCAAAGTGGAGTAGGCTGCTGCTGCTCGAATCCAAAATCTAAAAGGATCTGTCGAAGCCATAAAGCTTCCTGAATGGCATTAACTATGGCTCAATATTCTGCTTCTGCTAAATAAAGAGCAAGAGCTTGTTGTTTCTTACAAGCCCAAGTGACAGGTCCAGATCCCAGATTGAAAACATAACTTGCAGTAGACTTTCGATCATCAGGATCACCGAACCAATTTGAATCAGTGAAACCAACCAACAAAGGTTTCCCCCTGTACTGTAATGAATCCCAAACTAAATTGTATCTCGAATATATCGAAGTATTATTTTTGCTGCTTTCTAGTGACTTTCATGAGGAGTTTGCATATAACGGGCAACACGACCAATGGCAAAGGAAAGGTCAAGATGGGAATGAGTCAAGTATAAAAGACTACCAACAA
Source organism: Pseudotsuga menziesii (assembly GCA_001517045.1). Lineage (NCBI taxonomy): Eukaryota > Viridiplantae > Streptophyta > Pinopsida > Pinales > Pinaceae > Pseudotsuga > Pseudotsuga menziesii. The sequence goes on from LPNX010626940.1 coordinate 13,138, forward strand.
GTTGATGATACAAGGTGGGATCTACTTTAGGGGAAGTACAAGTGGCAGAAAGTTTGACTCCAGACTAGAAGGGAGAAGGGGATAGTTTACAATCTTCCATGTGGAAGTGATGAAGAAGGTCACAAGCATACTTAGACTGGGAAAGAAAGATTCCTTCTTTGGTTTGCAAGACTTTGAGACCAAGAAAATAATGCAAATGTCCTAATTCTGACATTTCAAAATTTTGCTTAAGAATGGATTTCACATGGGTTATAAGTTTAGGGTCACTACTAGTAAGGATAAGATCATCAATATAAAGAACAAGTATGATGAGATGGTTTCCTACTTTATTTGTATAGACATTGGGGTTAGAATGGCATCTAAAAAAACCAGTGTCAAGGAGAAATCTATCCATTTTGGCATACCAAGCTCTAGGAGCTTGCTTAAGGCCATATAAGGATTTCTTAAGGAGACAAACAAGGCTAGAGTTATTCTGAACATATCCAGGAGGTTGTTCCATGTAAATTTCCTCATGTAAATCACCATGTAAGAAGGCATACTTGACATCCATTTGATGGACTTCCCAGTTATGTAAGGCTGCAAGAGAAAGAACAAGGCAGATGGAGTTCATTTTTTCTATAGGGGCAAAGGTTTCATTGTAGTCAATCCCTTCAACTTGGGAAAAACCTTTGGCAACTAACCTTGCCTTAAGTATTTCAACACTTCCATCTGATGCATACTTAATTCTATAGACCCATTTACATCTGACAAGTTTTCCTCCTTATGGAAGAGGTACAAGATCCCAAGTATCATTCGTCATTAAGGAACGATATTCTTCATCCAGAGCTTCATCCCAATTTGGATTTCCTGAAGCTTCTGCAAAAGTTTCTGGATCATGATTCTCAGAAACTTGAGCCAAAAGAGAAGAGGCTCGTTGAAAATGAGAATGTGTTTGACGTTGATCTCTGGGATCACCGGCAAGATCACCAGCTTCTTCACATGTTGAACGGACCCATCGAGGAAGTATTGGTGCTGGTGCAATTGGAGGAACATGAGTAGGTGGAGGTGGATTTTCATCCTCACTGTCATCTTCAAAAACTAGAGTTGGAAACCTGTCAAGGAAGCTGGAAGAAGAAGAAGAAGGAGGAGGCACAATCACCGAATCAGGCTTCCAGGCCAAAGATGGTAGACCCGCCTAGTTAGGCTCGCAGGCCAAGAGATTTTCATCAAATTTAACATCTCTTCTAATGATTATATCATGAGAATGTGGCTGAAGAAGTCTATAACCTTTTACATCTTTAGAATATCCAACAAATATGCACTTTTCACTTTTAGGCTGCAATTCTTTTGCATTTTTCATCCAAAATGTAAGCCCATGCTTCACAACCAAACACACAAAAGTGACTTACATCTGGTTTAATTTTACTCCATGTTTCTTCCAGTGTTATACCCTATAAAACTTTAGTGGGTATGCGATTAACTATGTAATTTGCACAATTTATGGCATCAGCCCAATATTGAAGACTTAGTCCCTTAGATTGGATCATACAATTAGCCATTTCTTTTAAAGTGTGGTTCTTTCGTTCAGCTACACCATTTTGTTGTGGTGTATATGGAATAGTGTACTGTTGTTGGATTCCTTGTTCAGTGCAAAAATTAGTGAACTTGTTGTTAACATATTCTCCTCCATTGTTAGATCTTAACTTAATAATTTGATGACCAGATTATTTTTCAACAAGGGCCTTGTAGGCCAAGAACATGTTAAATACTTCGCTCTTAAGTTTTAGGAAGTAAACCCAAGTGCGTCTGGAGTAGTCATCAATGAAAGTTAAGAAATATTTGAAACCAGAAAAGGAAGTAGATGGAAGAGGGCCACACAAGTCACTATGCACAAGCTCCAAGGGAACCGAGGCGTGCCAAGAGGTACATTTGTCAAAACTGTCATGATGATGTTTTTTGAGTACACAACCAGAACAAACACCATCCTTGCAAGATACCAATGGAAGACCAGTCACCATATTGTCTTTACATAGTTGTTGCAATGAGCGATAATTTAAGTGACCAAATCGCTCATGCCAAAGTTTTCTCAAGTTATCACTATGAGCAACAAAAACTGAAGGAAAAGGTGATGACCCAAAGTTGTTAAATTTGTACAACCTGGTAATATCATCAACAGTTCTAGTAGCAAGGATATTTTGAGGATTTTTAAAATCCTTGATTACAACTTGGTGAGGTGTAAACGTCACAATTTTACCTTCACCTGAATGAGTAATTTGATAGACTGATAACAAATTACACGAAATTTTTGGAACACATAGTACATCATTGAAATGACCATTTTCTGCTGAAACTGTTCTAGATCCTACAACACTTAGACATCTATCATCACCAACAAATATTTGTTTTGTGTTACATTCATGCATAGTAGAAAAGATGGCTTTATCCTTAGCCATATGATAAGATGCTCCAGAATCAATGAGCCATTCAATTGAAGTAGAAGAAGAAGATGAAATATAAGAGTAACTAGAAGCACAAAGTGCATGTCCATGAGAGGTAGATTCTGAAGACGAATCTAAGCTGATGTGGTGCTTCTTCATTGCTGCTTCCAAGGCTGCCATCTTCTTAAAACACTTAGATTCATCATGATTATCTTTCCCACAAAAATTGCAATGACGCTCTGTATTCTTTCCTTTTTTCTTGGATCCTTTGTCACTTTTTAAAGAAGAGGGTTTGGGACCCTTGTTGTTTTGCTTATTATTACAAAAATTCTGTTTCTTGGGAGGCTTGGACTTTTCTTTCTGTTGGGACAATAAGGCTTTCCCAGATGTATCTGCATTGTTAATTATTCCAAGATGAATGAGCTTATCTTACTCTTTAATTAAGGAATCACAAAATGATTCAAGGCTAGGCTTTTGATAGCTAGCTGCAGTCAATGATTCTTTCATGGAGTAGAATGTAGATACAAAAATAGAATACACAGGTCCAAGTTTTGAAAGAAAATGGTAAATATATTGTTTGTCTTCTTTCTTAATCTTGCATTCTGCACATAATAGTCTAAGAGTTTTATACTTATATAAATAGTCTTGAATGCATAAAAAATCATTTGGATTCAAGGAAAGAAACTCATTCTCAAGTTGATGACCCTGAATTTCATTATGTTTACCAGACACAGATTCCAACTTTTCCCAAGCGAGATTAGGTTCATCAATTCTAGATATGTGGAATCACAAATTAGTAGAGATTGACATCCCAATTAATCCAGGAGCTTCATCACATCTATTTTCCCATTTAATTTTCTTATCATCATCAGTGGGTTTTGTTTCTTTCCCTGAGGTTATCCTGAAAAGTTCCCTACTTCGCAGAACATCCTCCATACATGAGAAATATTTAGAACTTGTAAGTATAATATCACAAGGGGCGGCCATACTATAAACTAATGGCTAAAAGAACAGAAACTAATTGTCTGGATACAAAGAGCTCGAAAAAATATGCAGTTTTAAAAAAAACCGACACTTAAAACGGATTCTGGATGATGAAGTTATGCTTGATCAAAGAAAATATTGAAGATGTCCCCAATAGTGATGTGGCAGATATTAACTTGACCAACTAAAAAAAAGAAGCCCCCTCTTCCCAAGATCAACCTTTGACAATCACTTTTACAATAAAGTTGCTTTGAAGTGAATCACTTTTGTAGAATAAGTGATGTTCACTTTTACAATAATGTGACTTTTAAATAGTGCGGCAATATATTAAAAGACTTAAGTGACTCACTTTTATTTTATTTTATTTATGTGAGATGCACTTTTACAATAAAATAACTTGAAAATAGAAATTGCATGCACTAAAAAGTAGCTTAATAAGACTTGAACTCAAGACCTATTAAGTAATAAAGCAACTTTGGACCAAGTGAGCTAAGTTTAAAAGGTACGTAAAATAATGGAAAGAGGAAGGGGCTTTTTTTTTTCCTCCGTGCTTGCTTTCTTTTTCTACAAATAAAAAAAAATGAAAAACAAAAACAAAAAAAACTTTTTCCACACAATGGGGTTAGATCTTGGTTAGCTTACCCGAAAAGTCTATGATTTCAAGTTTTCTCGTTGTTTCTGATTTGTCGTGATCGCACAAGGTGCACGGTAAAGAGCATACGTAACCGAGAAGACAAGAAAAAAAAAACTTTCCCTTACTATTTCTGATTTGCTACAATCGCGCAAGGTGCATGGAAAAGAGCATACACAGTCAGGAAAGGAAACAATCCGAGACTAAAATAGAAAAGATCTAATAATAAACTGATAAAATATGAGAGATTTAAAAAAATCCGTCACTGTAACATTTTACCTTCAGATTTGCCGAAATGGGTGTTTCTGGAGCAAATGGAAACGGTTTTCGGTGAAAAAAAACTATTTCCTAGTGGAAATGGCACTCCGGACGCAATGGAATAGATCCCATGGGCCAAAAATGCACAGAAAATACAGAAAAAAAACCCTTTCAAACTTTCAGCAACACCGATTCTAGATCTTGATCAAAACCAAAAGCGGCTCTTCATAAAAGCTTTGATACCATGTTCGGCCACACAGGGTACTCCCAAAAGACCGAACACCTTTAGAAACCACTTCACACAAATAGATCATAGATCAACACACCGATGTTTGTCACGTGGTTAGGACCCTCTATGCTTTTTAAATAGAGATCATAAACCAATCGGGTGTTAAGCCACAAATCAATGGTAGGTATGATCTAAGAGAAGTTGAACCGTCGGATCACTCTATGTCTAGAACATATCGTGACCGTCGGATTAGAATATTTACAAATGCATACTAAATAAACACACTTTTACCTAACGGATATATTACACAAGTTGATCTTAACTAACTCCTAAGTGTCTAAATATCCTAACAAAATCCAATGCCCTTGTGTCGGATATTTGACGGTGCTATAAATATTTTGTTATCAGCATTCTTTTGAGTGATTGCTGTCTGACACATCCATACGAAATTTTGGATGACGTCAGATTCTGACGTCGGAATTCGGGTTCAAATCCTGTTGTGATTAAGTTTGGAGGAAGCTATCTAAACCACTTCCTTACTTCTCCATCTAAGCTTTGAACAAAGATTCCCATCCATACATCCTGGTGTTCTATGTTTTGGTTATCAACATAGATAAAATAGGCATTCCAATGTTGTTATGTTGTAACCTCTGCCTAGCCATTAAATATTGGGAGATACTTCTTATAATCTCCACCATGAAGATAATTTAGAGGTTGGGATGAGACTAGCGGATCATATCTAGTAGCTACTACAACATCCATCCTATTAGAAGGTTGAGATTCCATATTTGGAGTATTTTGAGCTAAGGGTAATTGGATTGATATAGTAAATGGTTGTGTATGTGAAAGAGATGGCATTTTGATGCAAAAAAGATGAAGGATTTTCCCTAGTTCCTATTCTCTTGGAATCCACTTTGATAATTGTAAATACTGGTGAAAGTGTAGTCTTCAAGATTTCTGATTTTGTTCACCTTCCAAAATCAAACTAAAGAGTACACAGGGAAGATATACTTTCATCTCTCCATCCTTGGTAACGAAACAATAAGATGTTAGTACTGGAGTTTGTACTAGACTACAATGGTACAAATCTCATGAATCTCATAAGGTATAAACTAAAGGTCTAGGTTTTGAATCTTTGATTTTCTGGTGTATAATAACATGAAAGAAATAAAAAGGGTGGATATACTAGTAATTAGGCATAAACCACATACAAATAAGTACATACAAGAGATAGTAAAAAGGATGATGCAAAAGTATAAAGACTAGAAATTGTAGACATGCACGAGCCAACTTTGGAAATTATCCATATGACAACAAACAGTTGATACATATACAGAATGCAAGTACTTCTAGCAGAAAAACATTTTGAATAAAATGGAGACAAATACATAAGATTGATAATGAGAAACAAAATATATAAATATTATCATTTGTAATAATCACAATAGAACTATACCAAAAACATTAATCTATATTTGCATTTAATTATAAGTCAAAGTGGCTCATAATATATTTTTAATCCTCCATACAATTTAAAAATATACTTACAGGTTTCAAAAGAAGTTTCAGACTTTTGTAATATGCTAGATATCCCTATTCAATACTCTGTTATCAACAACCTTTTTTCCTATCTTATCCTTCTATATTTATACAAAATAAAACTTTCTAGAAACTGTTTATAGATCAAAAAATATAGGATCGAAAAAGTCCAAAAATAGAGACTATTAATTACATCAGAAAATGAGTTTTAAATACAAATGATATATTTTTAGCTAAACAGTAAACTTTAAAATAGATTGACTTCAAAACTTTTCCAACTAAATTGTTTGTAGATCATCGGGACTTATCTTTTCCATCATGTCATAGCTTGCAAGTATCCTCCACAGGTATAGTCAAATCATATAACTCTTGGAATCTCATCCGAATTCCACTAATCTCTTCTTCTATAGTTGGCACCTTTTCTTATAATTCCTGGTTTTGTTTAAGCAATTTGGCATTTTCTTCTTGGGACATCTTCCTTAGTAACCTGAACCAACTCTGCATAGTTCACATTTATTTCTTCAAGGTCCTATTTGATCATGTGATTGACACCCACAGGATGGTAATTAAGTTGATTTAGATGCGATTTTTGAGCGTTATAGTGATACAAAGTTTGCCTAAGGATTGAAATCTCTGTTTCTTCTCTATTCTACATACTTTCATCCAAATCATCTATTTCTTTGTTTATATGTTCCTCCATCGAACAGGTAATGGAATCACGTTCTCTTCAACTAAACCTTTAGGATTTAGAACCTATATACATTCCATATCCTCATGTGCACATGAGTTCTTTTGACTTGTACCTTTGCTCAATACATACATGACCTCTTTCCCCTTATCTACAAATTTCTTCACTGGTACATATGGAATTGATCTAATGTTCTCCTCAATACTTTCTAGGTCTTTATATATCATACATTCAATCCTTTTAGACTAAGTTCCTTCTTCGCTGGAATATTCCTCAATCTTGATCATCTTTTCTTCCTGAAGCCTAGGGTTAATAATTTTCTTCATATTCAATTGAAGTTTATTTGTAGGGATGGTCTTAGTTCACCACTTAATTGTTTCAACATCCCTGACAAGAGAATAGGTCTTCTTAATAACTGGAATATCAGGCTCAGGCATGCTCGTTGTTCCCATTTTCTGCACAACTGAAACTTCCTTTATAAAACTTGGGGTTCTAGGAGTCATCTCCATTTATTTTGCATTCAAATCAATTTTTGCATTTGCATCTGAAACACTCTTTATATCTTCAAACCTTTATTGTTCCTTAGCTACATTTTTCCTCTTGATAGAACTCCTCAATTTCATTGGAGTTTCTTTCTGTTTTTGCACCTATGTATCAGTCAGCTTTTCAACTTTGAAACTAAATCAGAATAGAAAGTGAGACCAAGTCCACTCTTTCTTTTCCAATTCCTTATTAATCAACAATTTTATCAAACCATGATGAAAACCATTATGAGGATTGTGGTCTGGATGATTTTTTACTCGTACTTCCATTTTTTATATGCTTTTTAGAAGGTATAAGGGTAGGTTCAATACTCCTGCAACATTAAGAAGAAAAAACAGTTGATATCTAAAAATCATTGCAAAATGACCCTCACATGTGATATATCATTGAATAATGCTCAATATATGTCACCATTCTTCCTTCAATGCATATCTATGAATTCCTCTATTCCAGTCTAGGGCTTCATGGCTTGACAGAAGAAATAAACCTAAATCAAATTCAAAAGGGAGTTTTTTAAACCATTTATCTCCATCCATGGATAATCCAGTAGCTTCTACGATTGAATGTTCTAAAACCTCAAAGCTAATACTACTGAAATCAACCCTTGTACCCGTGAACCTTTTAGCAAATTCCCTATAAACTTAGACATTATACCCTATATTATTTTTGAAAAATATAAACCAGCCTACATCTTTCAGCAACCGTGCGCATTTCAGATGTTCTTCATCCCATTGCATATCAAATGGTTCAATCCTATGTGGTTTACTGCTCATTTTCTTCATGGAAACAATGAAAAAATAGAACTGCAAACTTCAAACCCACAAAGACATGTTCATATGCTAATACTCGGTGTTATGAAACAATTGATGTGAAAACATTTGGTACTTCCACGAAAACCATTATCATTAATGATATATCTCAGTATGTCAACTCATATGATGATATAAGCAGGTACATTGTTTCAATATTAAGTCACGTCTTGCCTCCATTTCATGCTTTACAAGGTTAATCATAATCATTGAAATTCATGAAACTCCTTTGACATTCTGGAAACATTTAACTTATCTCAAGTTTAATACTCGCTTCTAGAATGTTAGTATCAACATATAATTTGGATTATTTATCTATTAAAGCAATCTAAAACCAAGTAATATATAATGAAATCATATATGTAAGGAATTTAATAAAGTCACAAGACAACCATTTAACTTAAAATATAAAAAAATACATAAGATAACATAAGCTTTTAGGTTACAAAAACAAACATAAAATTTTCCTAAGACCATACAACAAACCTAGGGCTACAACTCCAGTATCACTATATATTTTGAAATTGGTTTGCACTTTATTATTAAGTCATTTCACTTGATCATTTACATTATCTCATTATTGAAATCAATGAACTGAACGATTTTCTTATTATTGTTTCTTCAATTAATGCATTGGATCATTTATCACAATTCATGCTACTCTTTTTTATTATGTTGTCACTAAAATTAATACAACTATTTCACTGATCTAAATAATTTTTCATTGTATAATCATTGAAATCAATGCACTAAATTGTTTTCCATCATATCATTGCTCAAATTAATGCAACTATTTGATTTCTCTAAATCATTTTTCACTATAATACCACTAAGATCAATTCTACCTATTGTTGTGTGTTATATTTTTATTGATCAAGAAAACTACTTATGCCTATACATTATACCATTGTTGAAATCAATCAAATTTCCTTATTGTTATAAATTAGTTTTCACGACATCAGTATGAAATTAATGTATATTAACTCAAATTGTAGCCTAAAGGTTACATATGTATTGTTAGAAAAACAAGGTCGTGGAGCAATAACAATTAAACAATTAAACAAGATGCAAATATTAAATACATTGCAAGAGAGACATAAAAAACTTGGTTCACCCAAGATGAGCTATGTCCACATAGAAACTGCCATTCCTTTATTATTATACCATCCGTCATGTTAGCACTCAGAATCGCACCCAGGGTTGCGAGAAGGTGGACCCCAAGGTAACAACATAGCCACTTTAGGAAAGGGAGCTGGCTCCTTTGATTCTAGAGAGGGATCTCTCACAAATACATAACAAGGCAAGATTATATTGTCACGAGATGAAATTCAAACATTGGTGGTTGGCAATAGGGTAATGACGTATTGGGCTATGGAGTCACAAATACCAAGAAAACGGAATGGTTTGCATAGGAAATGCTTGCAAGAGCAAGGTAGCACTTCGATCACGGTCGATATGTATTGGGTCTGGTGGAAATGGCAGAACGATGACAGTCCATTAGTGATAGCACAATAGGGATTAATTCTACACCAATTTTGGAAGAAACGTTTGGTGGATGTCGAAGACAATGGCCGAGGCATATAAGTATGAATACTAAACCATTATACACATAGTCTACAACATGAAGAAAACATAATGTCAAGAAATAACAGGAATCACATGCACATAAAGAAAAGAAAATTACAAACTGTAATTAAGAAGCACACATGAATTCTTGCATTCAAATAACCAGCATTCGGCTCTGTAACATGTATTAAAAATAGATCAAAATATCACAAAAACAATAGTCTAATGTGTTCCAACCAACCCTTTCTCCTTCTGTGAGGAGAATATTTATAGTGTTTGGGCCACTGAGACCAACCTCGCAACGAGGCCAAAATTAGTTACAAAATCAACAACAAACTTTCAACAAATTGTATCATGGCATTTTCCCCACGGGTAGCATAAAACATAAATTCATGGAGGCAACACCTCTGCTAGACCTCAAGAGGTGTTGTGTCTTCAAAACCCAGGCTCTCCTTATTACTTTACACCTGTATTTTTGGTTATGATTGCGGCTTAGGAATATCTTCATTGGTGTAGCCTGTATTTGGCCTTGCTGTAGTTTTCAATCACCTTTCATTGTTTAACCCTTGGCATTTCTAGATTTATCATTTCTTCTCCCAATACACCGAGCTCTAGATTCTCCAGATATGAAGGCGTTGATAACTTTGTGCACAAAACTATGAAATCAAATAATATTTCAAATTCACTAGATAGTTTTTCAATCACAGTTTTTCCTGAAAGAAACTGCTGGGCCATGTCTTCGATTTGTCTGTGTTCTTATCTGCACTTGATCAATCTATCATGATACTGCTTGTGGGACAACATAGGTCCTTTTTCTTCCCAAAATAAGGGGACCCCTCTTTGGACTAGAGGGATAAACAAAGCATAAAAGTTGTTAGCTCGCTTGCGCATGAAATTCCATTTTGCTTAAATCATTTCTAAGTGACGGTGTTTGTGAACCACTATCTTGGCCCATGTGATGAATGGAAATCTATCTTGGATGTTCCCTCGTCTGATTTCCTCTTCATTCAAACTGTTCAGAAAACTGATTGTTCCTCAGCTGTGTCCAAGGGCCTTTTGTTCAGGTCCAGTTTTTCTGTTTGAATATGCTTTTTGGCTTCCTATATGGAACTTTCCTTATCTCAGATAAAATCCAAGTATGGCTGCACTTTGGCTGCTTCTACTATTATCGTATCCCAGATGAGGTTTCTTGCCCCTTGTAAGGCTACCTGGCTGGCTTGAAGCAAGTTTTGTTAAATTGTCATTTTTATCCTCCAATTCTTTACAATGTTCTTCCAACTTCTTTCTTATACCTTCTTTGATATTAGCCATATCCATTAGGTCCTTATTCTATTTTCTTATGCTAGTGATCTCTATAGCTTTGATACTTACCCATGGCATGGTTTGGGAGAGGGAGACTACACCAGATATATCAGATGATTGAGCCACAGGCGATGGCTATTCCTGAGCCTTTTCCTTCTTTTAACTCTCTTTGATATTAGCCATATCCATTAGGTCCTTATTCTGTTTTCTTATGCTAGTGATATTTATAGCTTTGATACTTACCCGGGGTATGGCTTGGGAGAAGGAGACTACACCGGATATATTAGATGATTGAGCCACAGGCGCTGGCTATTCCTGAGCCTTTTAATTCTTTTAACTCTCTTTCCAATTCATACTGCCTTGCTTTGAAGGATCATTTTCTCCATCCCAGAACTCAACATATTTCTTCCATTGTTTTCCTTCTCTTCGTGTTTGAGTGGTATAGCCTTACAATTGATTAAATCGGTGTTTAAGTCCTCTTTCTCCTTTTCAATTTTGGTCAATTTTGCAGTTTGTATGAGCCGAGTAGCTGGGATTTCTAGCTTTTTCTTCAACAGCTGAATTGTACCCTTCTTGGCCTTTAGTAACCTTTGTGTGGCAGTACCTTTGTCTCCCAGGCTGTCTGCTACCAATATATCTACCTAGATATTCTTGATCTGGGCTTGGTGAGCCTTGTTCTCCACCTTCTCCTTTCGAAGCATCTCTTCAACTCTTTTCTTACTAGCTATTGGTTTGGATATTTGTAAGGTGGCTTGGAGCAGATCAGTGTAGAGGAAGTCACTTATCCCTTCGTGCAAGTGAATAGTGTCAGTTTTTTAGATTTATTTTGAGTCTACCTTTATCTCAGCTACCTTGTCTCCTGTGATCAAGGCCAAATTCAACGTGCCCCTATTCAGGTCTCTGACAGTTGCTAAGGAGGTACTCTGTCCCGACAATTTTTCCACTTTGTCATATAACTTCAATCTTTCTTCAAAGGATTTTTCACCAGCCTCTTTGTATTTCTCTAGTAGCTCAACTTTAGAATTGTATTGAATTACTGCCTCCTTAGGGACACTGTTGACTGCATACTCATGAATTTCAAAAGTTGGACCTTTAACTTTCACATTTTTCTTTCTCCCCTTATCCTTGGCACTCTGCACTACTTTACTCGGTTCTTCAATTTTATGCTTCTTGGATGTTCTGGATGTGTCCCCTTAATCTATGTCCATGGCCTCTGGGTACTCTTTTTTATTCCCCTTCTTATATAGGCTAGCCAAAGGGGTGATATGTGTGGCCACAACCACAATTCTGGAGAGGTCTTGCTGGGGGCAACCACCTGTCGGTGCATAGGAAGTTTAATTTTTTGGCATATCTTCATCGCAGTTAGTCTCTCTAGGGTATTTCACCCAATTTTTCTTTTCCACCAACCCCACCACTTCAATGTGCTCAAAAGGCTTGTTCTTATTCGCTTTCCTTCTATCAGATATGATGTGGTGAGGGTCATAATTAATCGTGGAATCCATTCCAAACCCTTTCTCTTTGAGAAAAATTTCTATCATTGGAAAGGCTGATTTACTTCTAATAGTAAAAGGACAAAATTCCCATAGAAAATTAATATCCATGATCTTCTTGAAGCTTAGAAAGTGTTCATCCTCGACTATTAGCCTTTTCCTTATTAACTAAAGTGTAAACATTCTTAGTGTCAGAAACACCGGTAGGACATATGGATGACGAGTAAACCCATAGACCCTAATCACCGTATTGTCTTCTGAGAGAAACCAATACCCTACTCTTATTTTAGGGGACAATTGCAATAGGATCTTAATCTCTGGTAGGACCCTTGGCAGCTTATTTTGGAAAAGGACTTCGTATACTGGGGCCATGAGGAAATTCATGAATTTGCAGTAATCTTTGTGCATGTCTTCTGTTATGACCATTTCCAGGAGTTGTAGGATGTCATCATATAAGCTCAAAAACATCCTCATAAGGAGGGATTGGAACATGAAGGTCCCGGACTAATGAAAATTATTCAACTGGTAATTGACACTTCTGGCTAAGAATTCATCAAATTGCAGACATGCGGGTGGTGAAGACTAACTCAATGCTCCTGATGCTACTTGGCTTGAACTAAGTGTGAATATTGGACTCAATAAATGTTCGGTGACAAATTGGTTTGAATCCATACCTAAAAACTGGCTTGCTAGGGTTATAACAGACTGAGTCTCTTCATTAAACATGTCGAAATCAATGGGGAATAGAGGATTGGAAAACTGGATTTCTGACTTCAAACAGGTTTTGAGAAAAGCTTCCTTATGTTCAATCGAAGACCTTTGAAAAAAATTGAGTATATATTCTTCATTGTACTCACTGGACATCTAGGTAAACTCATAAGGGATTAATAGAGTGTTTCTGATGGTAAGGGAATTTATGGGGCACAAGAACTTAGACCTAAACATGTCCATTATCATGCCCTCAAATGGAGAATAGTTAGTTACGCACCAGTCTATGAATTTTGGGAAACCAAGAGTTTGCTCAACAAAAAAATAAAAGGAAAGGGAATCGAACACCCCATGAGTGTCGATTCCCAGCAACTAAATAGTTTTAATTTTACTCTGAGTGGCTTCTATACTATCATTCAGTATGATAGTATCAAAAACCATAGAGTCTTTATCTACTATGGCACCTTCAGCTTCCTGAAATTCAAGGTTTCGAGCCTCTAAATCTTCTATTTCATCCATGAGAAAACAACTTAATAGAGAAAAGATGTACCCGGTTGGTCAACGGTTTTATTTGGAAGCTTGTCTAGGGTGGCACGGTCTACACAGTTTGAACCCTCTCTTTCTAATGATGTAGAAGAATAACCAGTTTGGATCCACGTGCCATATTTTATACTATTTTATTCTCTTGTCTGACCATGCACCTCTCTAGCCGGATGAAATACTAGCCATAAATACGAAACCTAAAAGTTTTGGGCCATGTGATCTTGGCCATTGGTATATGTACTATCATGTTTTCTCTTCACAACCACTTGTGTACCCCTGAATCATGGGATTTAATCTCCATCGTCGATCTTAGACTCTCCCAACATCCCACCGTCCAGAGCGAAAACTTTACCAAATTCTGCACTTTTCAATCAAGATTTCCTCCGCGCATGTATAGCTGGCAGAATAGCTCCTTTCCATAGATCCATATTTGTGATGATCTCTACCGTCAAACATATATCCTCTTTAGTGCATTTCATGAACTTTGAAACAACATTTCCCACAAGCGTCTTAGATCAACAAAATTTATTTCCACTGCTAATATAAGACCTTCACAATCTCGACTGTTGAAAATTTCTGTTGTTTAACTTACTTCGCTAATTTGGGTTGTGCCTTTTTGCGGTATATTTAAATTGCATGAAAAAACTCCCCCCCGTTGATCTGCTTCATTTCTTCATCATGACCATTAAAAAGCGCTTCATTCTCCATCATCCTTATGACTGGGGTCTTCTCTTTCCTCTTGCAAGGCTAACACGAGAGGACTTGCCTACGTCTCTGGACCTTTTGCTTGATGGACCATGGCTAGTGTGGGTCTCTATGCTCTTATCAACTCTCAGGATTCTTCCTAAGAGCCCTTTCTTTCTTTCAAAAACTCGTTACAGCCCCCGAGGTTCCTTGTCGTGAAAAATTTACAGTCCTTGTTTCTTTCCTTACGGCTTTGAAACCCATCCCTCTATTTAGCACAAATTAGGTGCTAACAAGTAGCTCCAGCTCAAGATTCTATCCTCCTTGTGAGGTAGCAAAGAACCTATAGAATAGGTGTCAAATCCATTGGGAAAGTATCTTTACTCCAGACTTCAAAACATATATCAGTGTGGCTATGCATGTAAACATGATCAAAGAAAAAAGAAACGTGGTAGCCCTCCTAGATCTTATGGCCTTCTCCTCAAGCTTCAAATATTTTTTGGGACTACCTTCTTATTTATTGAAAACTATGAAATATATACAACTATAGTACATGTGTTTACTTCGTCTTCTCAGGTTAAGTATTGTTTGAGAAACCTTCCATTCACTAGACCTCCTTCCAATAGGGACCCGTCTTGATGTTGCAAAATGAAATCATTTTCTCCTTTGTGTGCCAAAACAATGTAGGGACCTGCCCACATATGGTCAAATTTCCCATGTTTTAATTTATCTTCGTGGGGTGCATCCCACTTTAGGACCAGGTCATCGATCACAAGATTTTCCTCTTTAACCTCCATGTCAAAGGTATTCTTCATTTTCTCTTGATGCACTTGCACTGTATTGTAGGATTTGTCTCTCAACTCATTCAACTAAATGATATGGTTTATCCTTCTCTACATATGATTTGGTTCACTTTTCTATTCTTGCAACAACCTCATCAATGGTACTCCTAAAGATGCTAGAAAGACTACTTCAAATATTCACACTAGTTGGAATGGGGATATCCCAATCTCCCTTTTGGTGCTGATCCTATCAGCCCATAAGGCGTATTTCAATTTCGTGTGCAAATCCCTCTCATTATGTTCTAACAATTTGTTTTTAATCCTTACCAAGATTTTTTTTGAAGACTCTGGCAACCTATTTCCCTGGGGATAATAAGAGGTAGAGTGGTTGAGACTGATGTGATATTTATGGTAGAAGTTGATTATCTTCTTTGACTTAAAGGCTATTGCATTGTCTATTACTATTCTCCTAGGGCACCCAAACCGAGCTAAAATGTATTCCTCCAAAAAATTCGTAATCACCTCATCGGTAACCCTTATGGTGGGTATTTCCTCGAATCTCGATCCATTTGGTAAAGTAATCTGTAGCCATCAAAATCCATCTATGTTTCCCAGAGGAGTTTGGGTTTATTTCCCTAATGAAGTCTAGCCCCCATTATTGAAATGGTGCTTCCACAGATATGGGGTTAAGAGGAAGTGGAACAAGTTTCCTATTTCCTTCAAAAACCTGGAAATGGTGGCACTTGGTGATCTCTTTGTACACATCAGAAAACAACAAGGGCCAATAGAAACTATCTCTCAAGATATTGTTCGATGTAACTTTCCAAGAGTGGTGTCCTCCACAATCTCATTTGTGGAATTCTTCTATAAATTGTTGGGCTTCATCTTCTAATAGGTAGTTCAAAAGGATACCTCCTGGGTCCTTCCCATATAGGTACTCATTTATAATGCAAAATTTGGCAGATTTCAACTTTATTGATCTTCCCTCATTTTTCTCAATCATGCTGGTTCCTGTACATTCCGTAGCACATATACAAAGTCAGAATACCAAGGGGACATGGAGAATCTAGGAATTACCTGTATCTCAGCGTCCAGTTGGAGTGAGTGACTGGTTAAGAAGTTCAGTTGCAAGGAATCACAATTGGAGTTCATCATCATTTTGGCCAGCCCCTAACCTTTAACCAGTTTGGTGGGCTTGATTTCAATATCATATTCTAATAGAACTGTAATCCATTTTGCTCTTCTTCCTTATCGATCTGGCTGAGTGAGGATTCCTTTGACAATACTGCTCGGTACATAAGCGATCATGTAGGAATGGAGGATGTAGAATTTGAAATCCTTTAGCGATTTTATTAAAGCATACACCTGTTTCTGCATTATATCATACTTCAGTTCCCCATCTCTCAGCACCTTGCTGAAAAATGCTATAGGTTGTTCGTCATTTTGGTCATTCTTTTGTAACAACACTCCAGCAACCATGTGCTTCGATGCATAAGAAAAAATGAGGAAGTCTTTACTGAAGTCTGGACTTACTAGGACAGGGGCCTCTATCAGGGCCTTTTTTATATCCCCGAAGGTTGTCCTTGCATCTAGCTTCCATTTAATTTCATGGTATTTCTTCATCATGTTAGTAATATTCATTAGTATTTCGGTAAATCTGGGGATGAATATTCTTAAAAAAATTACCTATTCGATGAAAGAATGTACTTACGTTTTGCTTCTCGGCTCTTTGAATTTTTGGATGGCTTTGATTCTTTCCGGATCTATCTTTAAACCGCCCTTTGAAATGATATGTCCCAACAATTTTCCCTCTTATAACCAAAAATTGGACTTGCGGGGGTTGAATGATATTCCATATCTTCTACACTTCAAGGAAACTTTCTCTAAATGATGGATGTTTTCCTTATGGAACCTGGAGTATACAATAATATCATCCATATATACCACTACAAATTTTTCTTTTTCTTCAACGAAGGCTATGTCTATAGCACATTGAAACATGGCTCCTGCGTTCATGATACTATTGGTGAAAAACCACCAACAAATCCTCTTCGACAGGGTTTCTCACTCTGTTGATGCACAACTAGCGCGATCTCCCTGAACACCGACCCATACAGGTTTGAACCTTCCTAGAAACACCCATAGAGCGGATGAAGTCTCACTTGAGATGTCAAGGGAGAGCTGTCGGAACCAAGTTTCCAACAGTAAGAAGGGAGGGCAGGGCATCAGCAACTCATCAGCATAATCATCATATTGTTAATCAGTATCACAACATTCATCACAGATATATCGGCATAACTAGAAGATCACTAACAGATTGCATCATTCACTTATTCATCATAGTAGTAACATTAATTCATATAACAGATTCAGTAAACATCCATCATTGACATCGCAGCACATAAAGACAGGAAATAAATAAGAGAAAATATTAATTTAGGGCAACATCCATCATGTCATATTACTTCTGCACAATAGATCCAAATCATACAGTCTTTCTCCACAGCAGGAGACTGATCACAACCCAATATTCAAGAGCTGGTTGACATAGACAGAGCCAAAACTGCTCATGAGAAAAATGAAGTGACAAGATCACACTCATATCACAAAATGGATTGATTGATTGATCTTCCACCTCTATGATACCACTCAATGATTCGATGATATACAATTGAAATTATAACTCTATATATAAGCTTGAACCTTTACATCCAAGGTCCACTTCTAACTAACTTCTAACAAAATAGTGACCTATATCCATAAAATATGGTTTAACGGTACAAAATTTCATAAGAAATTCCAAAAATGGTTATTCCTCCATCGATCATGCTAATTTGTTTCTGCGGGGTGTCGCGTGAGCTTGCATAGGCTCCACGGTGCTATGCAACTCAATTACCCAATACCCCTACCAACAAGACCCCAACACAGTCTTGTGGGTTTTCCTCGAGCCATGTTAGCTAGCCATGGTGTCTTCCTCAATCCTGAAAAGCAGAAACTGTCACATATGCATTACTGACTCGCAGTTCTGGATGCAAATGCTTCCTTCATGTCAACAACAGTGGATTTAATCAAAATTCTAGACTTATATCTAACCGGCGAGGCTATTTTGCTCCAATTATGACGAATACTACCTCATTATCCATTTTCTATCGCCCTTCGCAAAGTGTATGTCAGTCCAGTCTGGAGCCCTGCATCTGTCCACTTGGTCCTTCTGTGCAGGCTGGCTTAGGCCACATCTGGCCACGTGGTCCTTCCTTGCATTCAGTCTCAGCCCACATCTACCCACTTGGTTCTTCCGGGCTCATTCAGCGTTGCCTGAAGGACTCGCTTCCCTATCCCTGTAGACTTAGTCAAGTGTGGCAGGAACTCTGGTCCTATCCAGAGTCCTCGTGGTTTCCTGAGTCGACACCTTCGACTGACTTAGAGAAACATAGACAAGGATTACTTCACTAGAGACTTCTATTTCCGTCAACCTGACCGGTGTACCTTGTTCATCCATCTCGGTCGATACATCATTCTCACTCATAGATTTCCTGGTATCTAGGGAGGTCTGCATAAATCGTTCAACCACCACTGCCTTCAACATCTCTCCCCATATCTTATGTAACTTAACTCAGTGCAGCACTTTCGAATGCATTTCAGATAGCTACCGGTCCATAGCTTATAACATCATCATTCATGTATATGACATCATGACTTACTTGAGGCATTATTATGAAGGGATCCTTCATTCATGTGCTAACTATGTCGTCGATTCTACCACCCTGCCATTTAGATTTGCTATCATTAACTGATGATGTCAACCATGTCGTCATTTCATTCTTTGACTAACGTGACATTTGAAAGTCGTGATGACATGACATCTAGTCACTATCACATAGTTTTTTGTAAAGTGCGAGCCACTCTTCCCAAGTGACCTCCTGTCAAGCAAGCCCATCCCTTTTTTATGTCGCGACCCTATCATCGTAGCCACCTATGCAGTGCCATCATTTCCTGTCGTATCCCCTTCATCTGACAGACTACCTTGTCGTGGCCCTCTTCCTTTGTCACAGCCTCTTTTTGTCATGTGACACCCTCTTAACTATTCTATATGGCTAACTGGCTATGCTCTGCTAACTCATCGACCCGTTAACTAAATACGCCCCCCCCCCCCTATGGGCCCATTTTTTTTTTGTGCACTACTTCAGACAGTGNGTCCTATAGGGCTTTAATCGGCTGCTATTCACAAGTTTTGATAGCACCACATCATCTAATTTCTGTAATTAAACCACACCCCCAGAAGTAATTGAATGAACAAGATATGGGCCTAACTAGTGCATCTATAACTTACCTAGATTCTTCATAAACTTACTGTCATATAACAGAACCAAATATCCCTGTGTAAATTGCTTATTCTTAATGTGGTGATCATGCCATGCCTTCTTTCAATCCTTCTTGACACGCTGGTGGAAACCTGCGATAAAGCAATCCTCTTCAAGCTGGATCAACTATGCGATGTGCTCATCTAGTGCTTCCGCATTATCCATACCATTCGCGACAACAATACACAAACTAGGAACAATGTATTCCATAGGCATGGCCGCTTCTTTCCCATATACCAATTTGAATGGTGTCTATCTCGTCATCCTTTTACAAGTGGTGTGATATTCCCACAATACCGCTGGAATTTTCAAATCCCAGTCGTCGCGATTAGCATTACATACCTTTATAAGTGCGATTTCCTGTTAGATTTTTAACATTTAAGCTATATGATATTAGGATCTTATCTAAGAGAATAACAACCACAACAATCAATCACATGAGACCATGAACACAAATATTTTCCTCAGGGAAACCATAAAGGAGAAAACGCAGCAACTTCCTCAGAGATAGAATCAGCACCAAAAGTAAAACCCAAAGACAGTAAGATGATCTCCCGATAGCAGTAATCTCTCTCTCTCTCTTATCCCAGCTTCTTCTCTCTCTCTCAGTCATGCGCTACAACTGAGTGTGAGTGAATGTGTATGAATGTGTGATAAATAGAGAGGCTCCCTCTCTATTTATACTAATTCTTGACTTGACAATAATTCACTAGGGCCAACTTCTCTAGGAGAGTCTAATAACCCTAGGCCCCCACAACTATGGGGACTTTAACCCTTGATCAATAAGGAGGGTTATACTTTATGACTTTACATGACTTGTTTACATTATTGAATCTCTCGATTGGAACATCGAGCCATGACATGACTCAATTACATTAGAGATACTTCCTAGAATAAACATCAGGGTACAATACATAAGATATACAAGTGAATACATTTCAAAGTTACAAATACATCAACATTTCCAATATTTTGTTGAAGGCCTCGACAGTCCCATTCGCCTGCAAATGGTATGGTTTGCTTTTCTTATGCTGCACCTGTAACTCCTTGATTAGTGCTCTCACCATTTGATTGATAAATTGACTTCCCTGTTCACTCATCAATATCCTGGGACATCCAAACCGTGTCACAATATTCTTGAATATGAAATTTGTTGTTGTTGCAGCATTGCAATTCACAACTGGCATGACCTCCGCCCACCTTGTCAGATAGTCAGTTGATGTAGATGTACCACACACCAGTCCTCTTCCCCGGTGGATTAATTAGACCCACAAAGTCCACATCCCATTTATCAAAAGATTGTAGGGTTACCTATGGTACAAGTGGCATCTCATCCCATCGTGATGGTTTTTCAACGTGCTGACAAACATCGCAGCGCCACGCATAATCTGTCACATCATTATGTAAAGTAGGCCACCATAACCCAGCACACATCACCTTACACGCAGTAGCCCTTCCTCCATAGTGGCCTCTTGTGATTCTTGCATGTGCTTCTGCTAGAATAGGTCCTTTCTCGTGTGGTAAGATGCACCGTCGTAATATTTCATTTGGTACAAGTTTGTATAATTGCCTAGCAATCAATTGGAAATCCTAAGCGTTCACTAGCAATTGCTTCTTTTGACTGGTCGACAGGTCCTCTAGGGAAACTTTAGTTTCCAAGAACTGAATGATTGGAGCATAATGGTGATCTGTGATCTCTACCCAGAACATCTACGCATCAGGAAATCCATCATCAATGTTGGTAGGCTCTTCTCTAGTCTTAATGCGGGACTGATGATCAGGGCTAGCATTCAAACTCCCTGGCTTCACAATGATCTCAGAGTTGAATTCTTGAAAAAGTGGTAGCCATCGACAGATCTCCCCCTCCAACACAGGCTTATTGACCAGATATTGCAAAGCGGAGTGGTCCATGAACATTTTGAAGTGACCTCCCAATAGATAGTGCCTAAACTTATGTAATGCATAAACCATGGCCAAGCTCTCTCTCTTAGTGGTTGTGTAATTCTTTTCCGCAAAATACATCTTCCTACTTGCAAATGCAATCCGACGAGCCAGGTCACCCTCACCTTGTTGTGCCAGTACTACCCCCACTGCAATAGAAGAGACATCGACATGGACATAGAATTGCTTGTTCCAATCGTGGAATACAAGTATAGGTGCTGATGCCATCTTGGCCTTCAGTGTGTCGAAGCTTCCTTGACACTGATTCCTCTCAAAACCAACATCCATCTTTAAAAGCTTCTCCATAGGGGCAGTAATCGTAGCATATCCTTTGATGAACTTGCGATAGTACCCCATGTGTCCCAGTGTCACATGAAGCATCTTCACATTAGTCAGTGGTAGAAGACTAAGGATAAGCACAATCTTCCCAAGGTTGACCAACAACCCTTTCTTGCACATGATGTGTCCTAACATCATCTCGAATGGCCCACAAAAAAAACACTTCTTTGAATTCAATGCAATTTGATGTTGTCAACATATTTCCAGCATCAATTACAGGTTTGCTAAATGATCCTTAACCATACCATAAACTATCCAATCACCCATGCATACCTGCAGGAACTTCTTAATGAAATCTTTGAATGCAGCGACAACCACTCAAGAAAATAGCATTGGTGCATTATTCAATCCAAAGGGCATGACTATATATTGAAAACAATCCCATTCAATGACAAATGTGGTCTTATGCTGATCTTCCTTTGTGATTTGGATCTGGTGATACCTCGAAAAGCCATCTGTGAAGGAGTACATCTCCTAACTACCTACCCCTTCAAGGACCTCATCTGTAAAGGGATTTGGAAAAGGATCATGCATGCAAGCATCATTTAGCTTTCTCGGGTCGACACAAATGAAAACCTCTCTAGTCGTCTTGTCCTGAACCACCATAGCGCTTATCCATTTCGATTCTTCAACAAGATCAATGATTCTGGCATCCAACATCCATTCAAGCTCAGCCTTGACATGTTCTTTGTATCGTGGGTTTAGTCGATATGGTCTTTGTCGCATAGGTTTCACGTATGGTTTCAACAGGATTTTCATCTCCCCTAGATCCCCTAATATCCATTTCATTTCCGAGAACCGTGTCAGAAAGAGATCTTGGAATTCATGTCATAGATCTATGATTTTTGCCATTGTTTTATCGTCTCAATAGTCCCCAATGTTAGCAAACTTCAGGTTCTCTTCCATCCCAATGTTAACCTTTCTGATCTTCAGCGATTGACTCATGGGGTCAGTTGGTATGTCTGGTGCTCCAACATCGCAACTTGCTTCTGATTGGAGAATATTCAAATTCTGCATGTCATCATCATATTCAGGTTCACCAGATAGATTGTAACGTGTCATAATGGATCACATATGACACTGTGCATGTGGATCTATAGGGTATGCGACTAGGACAACCTTCAATACTACATCCCGGATGAGTTGGAGTGCATTGTGGACCTTAGGGTTAGCATCCTGGAAACTAAAAGTCTATGCAAAGAAAATCGACAGCTCCTCCCAGGTAGTTATGGTTCTACACAGTTCTACCGCTACATATCAAGATCTAGGAATCTCATCCAAAGTATGAACAAAATCATGGACCCACTCATCTTTAGGTCACGATGCCCACAAGGCATGACATTCCATCAAATGATCGGTGGGGTCATTCTTCCCATCATATCTCCTAGCATGATAGATCTCTGAATCACCGAAGCTCACCATCATCAATCATCGACACTGTGCCCATTCATGGATTGTCTATTTTTGAGTCGCCTACCAGCGTACTGGGGTGTCCTTTAATGCTTCCTTATGCCTATAGGGCATAAGGGTAGGTTCCTGCTAATGGTAAATGCAAGAAAAATGAAACTGAAATAAAAGAAGCAAATAGTAAACTAAATCTAAGGTAAACTACAAGCTAAGAACATAATAGAAGAAGGAGATGAAGCACTGGTGAACCCCTCTGCAAAAAATGGGTTAGGGTTCCACCTCCTTAAAATCTGCAAAAGAAACCTATACTACTATGAAAGTAACCTGCAAACAAATTCAATGGAAAACCTGCAAATGAAAATATTGGTTAGAAAACAAAGTAAGCAAATGAACATGCATGAAAAGAAGCTATACCTCACTTAGGTGGAAATTGGCCACCATGCCCTAGCTCATGGGAGCACCTCTCTCTTGGTTGGGGAGCAATGGCTTGGAGAAATGGAGATGAAGGAGAGGGAGAGTGGGTGGTTTGAGAGCAAGAGGTCTCAAAGCATCCACGGGCAGCATAACAATATGAAAATGAGGAGTGTTTTGAGAGTGACCCCCCACCCTCCTTATATAGTTTTTCCAAGGGATTTTAGGGTTTTAAGCCCTTGGTCAAGGCTTAGCCCCTTTTTTGGGATTTTAGCCCCTTCCACCCTAACTTTATCCCCTTTCAGGGTTTTAGCCCCTTTTTGAGGGCTTTAGCTCCTGGGGGCCTATTTTGGGCTCTTTTTTGGGGTTTTTATCCCTTTTCTTTGTCCTTGGGCTCTTTTGGAGGTGTGGGGTCAAATGGAAGGTCATGGAAGGTCTTATGGAGTGAAATGAGTGTTGTGATATGGTTTCCTTGGGTGGTGTATGCCATTGAGAGCTATGTGGGGATTTTTGGGTTAACAGATTGCCCCCTGATGTGTGAGGGCAGGATCTCAACATATGGCTGACGGACATCATAGGATTTGCTGTTGAGAGGTGGTGCTTCCGGGGCTGGGGCATGGTGGCTTTTGGTTTTGTATTAATTTTGGTTCCCATCAATGGGTGAGATACAATAAATGTGTGACATGTATA
>LPNX010626955.1:0-14567 GCA_001517045.1 Pseudotsuga menziesii
AAACCTAATCTACATGCATATAAAGCAAACATATGTTTTTGTCTTTTTCTTTTATAAATGCAAAATAAAAATCAGCCTATCAACTAATGCAAGCAAGTACTGTAATCAAAGCAAATAGACAACTACTTTATACCCCAAAAACAAACCCTAGGTTTCCCTAAAGTTAGATATCAACCTCACTTTAAAAGAAGGTTTACAAAGGTAAACAAGCCAACAACTTTGGAATGAAGAGACTAAGCAAAAAGACTGACATAAATAAAGGTCAACAAGTCCCAAGTACCAATCTAAACCTACAAACAAAGGCTGCTCAGTACCTTGTCCAACAAGGTCAAGCCAAAGAAGGAGGTAGGGGGGAAAGCAGCAAAAACAAGTATATGCTCTTTTTAATTTTCTTTTATAAGTGCAAAAGAAAAACTACCTACAAAGCAAAGTATGCAGATAATAAGAACAAAGTAAAAGGAACTTTGCTATGCAACCACCAACAAACTCTAGAATGCCCTAAAGTCAGTATAAACCCTACTTGGAAGGAAGGCTTGCATAAGAGACAAGATAACTAATTTGGAATGGTGAAGTAAACCAACAAAACAAGAAGTAAACCAACACCAACAAGCTTTTGAACTCAGACAAAGATCACTAACAGAGGTTGACCAGAAACATAAACCAAAAATCATGCCAAGCAAAGGAGGTGGGGGAAAGAGAAAAGAGCAAACCCTAATGCTATAAAGGGGCTTACCACATAGATAAAGAACAAACAAAATGGATGACTAAGTGGCAAGAAGGACCTAAAACAATGCAAAAGACTAAAAGAAAGATAGAGAAACCCCAAACAAACAAGGCTCTCCCCAGCGGAGTCGCCAGTTCTGTTGTAAAGGAAAGTATCCTATGGCTAGGGTTTAAGAGGCCATCAACACACTGGGGTTGAAAGAGAGATGCACAATGTTCAGCAAGCATATATAAGCAAGATCAGAGATGAGAAAGGTCCACACCTGACTAACTGAAGGCTAGCCCAAGCTTTCTCTTCAATCCTCTTCTTTCTCCTCTCGCTCCAAGAGACCTGCAAAACAAATTATACCTTCCTCAAACCATTATGACCACATATAAAACAATGATAATCAAATAAACATGAACTAATGATCTGAATAACATCATCATATGATCAGAAACAGAGATTCAATCACACATTGAACAATGATTTGGGAAGAAGAAGGACATCACATCTTTATTAATCTTGAAAACAAGTACAAGTATACCTTCTCTTCAAGTTTGGCACCTCACGAAACCTTGATCTGGTTCTGCTGCTTCTCTTCTCCAAAGAACTCAGCCTCCAAGCTCTGCAACACAAGGGGAAGACCTCCAGGGAAAAGGTGTGGACAAAGAGAGTCCCGATTCCTCCAGCATAACAATGCAGAAATTCAAGTCCCTTCTCATGGACCTCCCTACCTCTATTTATATGCTAAGAAGAGATAGGGGTGAAGACAAAGTGGTTACAACTGAAGAAATCAGTTGCATAACTACCCAAACTAACTCAAAAGGCGTGTTTTTATGTTTTAATGTTAAGAGACATATTCGCGGGTATGTAGTAGGACAACCCGCGAATGATCCGTGAGTTTCCACAAGAGAAACCCGTGAATACATCCATCCGCGACTTGTAAAACCCAAGACTCGCGTATGATTCGTGACTATTCCTTAAGGAAAGTCGTGAATACACAAAAAACACATTTTAAGGGTATTTTTGGGCATTTTCAGACTTTGGTGTCTTCTGGAAAGTTTTAGTTAACTGAAATACCTTTCCAATGGTGTAGAAATGAGGTCAGAACTCAAGATATGGGTCCTCCAAAATAGGTGCTTTTTCAGTGACTTTCATGAAGTGTCGACATGCGACGAAATCATGGGAAAGTGGTCACAGGCAGAGATGTGTCATTTTGAGCTATAACACCATTATCAATAGATATGCTTGATTTTGATT
Source organism: Pseudotsuga menziesii (assembly GCA_001517045.1). Classification (NCBI taxonomy): domain Eukaryota; kingdom Viridiplantae; phylum Streptophyta; class Pinopsida; order Pinales; family Pinaceae; genus Pseudotsuga; species Pseudotsuga menziesii. Next base: position 1,967 of record LPNX010626955.1, read on the forward strand.
TTTTTTTTTAGACAGTGGGTGGGAAGTGGTGGTGACTCGGATCACCATCCTGTCTTTTTTCAGATTTCGAATAGGGGGGCTCAGCTGAAAAGTCCTTTCAAATTCAATCCACATTGGCTTGAAAACGAGTACTTGGTTAATTATTTGAAAGAATATTGGGTGGCTTATGATGATAATCTACATGAATCCCTTGCTTCTCATTTTGCCTCCAATCTTAAGAGAATTAAGGAGGTTTCTATTGCTTGGTCTGTTAAAAAGAAGGAAAGTGAGTACAAAGATTTAGTGGAAATTGAGATAATGCTATCTGTTTTTTCTGAAAAGTTTGGATTTTGTTTCTTATCTTATGAGGATAAGGCAGCTTTGATTGTATTGGAATCTCGTAAGAGAAAAATCCTTTCAGAGCGGGAACATGAAGCCAGACAGCAGAGTAGGGCTATTTGGTTACTCTGTGGGGATGACAACACTCCTTTTTTCCATAAATTTGCAAATCAAAGAAAGAATTTAAATACTATATGGAAGATTAAAGATGATGGGGGGAATATGGTGGAAGGTTTTGAAGATATTGCTGAGGCTACTGTTAATCATTTTGAGACACCATTTCAAGCTGATACAAATCTACACCTCATTGAACTTCTGAAAATTTCTCATAATTTTCCACCTTCCATCAATGCTAAGGAGAACTCTGAGCTTATGAAACCTGTTACATTGGAGGAGATACTTTCTATACTTAAGCTGAGTAAAAATGATAAGAGTCCTAGTTTGGATGGGATTCCAATTGAGGTGTATAGGACTCTTTTTGACGTGGTGGGTTTGGATTTGTTAAAGGTTATTGAGGATTCCAGGAAGAGTGGTAAATTTCCAATAGTTTTTAACTCAACTTTTATTGCCTTGATACCAAAATCTGACTGCCCTTGTACCTTTGATGGTTACAGGCCTATTTCTTTATGTAATTTCAGTTACAAGATTATTGGAAAGATTTTATCTTCCAGGATAAAGAAGGTATTGGGTAGATATATTTCCTATGAGAAGTTTGGCTTTTTGCCTGGCAAGCAAATTCATGATGTAGTGGGTGCCATTCAAGAAGGCATTCATACTATTCACAGTAAGGGTTTAAAGTCTGTGGTTCTGAAAATTGACTTATCTAAAGCATATGATAGGGTTAGTTGGATTTACTTGAGGGTTATTTTAACCAAAATGGGGTTTTTTGTACCATTGATTACTTGGGTCATGAGCAGTTTAACATCTATTTCTTTCTCTGTCTTGATTAATGGTGTGGCTTCTATTTTTTTTAGGTTTGGACTCTGGACATAAACAGGGGTGTCCTCTTGCACCTTTGCTATTTCTTGTTGTTGCAAAAGGTTTGAGTAGGGCCCTTATATCTGCTAAGACCATTGGTATTTTCAGAGGCATCTCCTTTGGAAACAATATCTCATTGACTCATGTTGTTTTTGTTGATGATATTGTCATGATCACTAATGGATCAGCTCAGTCTTTGACAATTTTGTATGAAATTTTGATGGATTTCACTAAAGCTACTGGGATGATTATTAATGAAGACAAATCATCTTTTTATTACTCTAGGATGAATGAAGTTGAGTTAATCAGTTTACAAAATAATTTTTCATATACTGTGTTAAAAATTAACAGTGGTATGAAATACCTTGGCTTTTATTTAAAACCTTGTAGATATTTGCTGAAAGACTAGGATTGGCTTATTACAAAAGCTAAAAAATGCATTAATCTTTGGAGTCATAGATGGTTGTCTAGGGGTGAAGAGCTTGTTCTGATTAAGTATGTTCTTGAAGCTTTGCATGTATACTGGATGCATTTCTGAATTCCTGCTAGGATTATTGAGAAAATAAGAAAACTTTGTTTTAAATTCCTATGGTCTGGTGGTGATGGGTCTTCTTCCGGGATGCCTTCGACTTCTTGGAAGGTTTTGGCAAGTCCAAAATATTTGGGTGGATGGGGTCTTAAAGTACCTGCTTTATTTGCAAAAGCACTTGCTGCTAAAAGTGTTTGGAACATAATTCATGGATCAGGGCTGTGGGTACAAATTGTCCTTCAGAAATATATTTGGCCTCTCACTTTGCTGGATTGGATCAGAGAAAAGGATAAAAAGAAATCAGGTATATCTATCTGTTGGAAATCTGTGCTTTGGTATTTTCATCTTATTGGTGATTTTCTGGTTTGGAAGATTGGGAATGGAGCGTTTGTATTGGTATGGATCCTTGGGCAGGATGCAAAAGGTGACATTGCTTACCTTCTCACTTAATTGAATATCTGCATTCTGCAGGTTATTATTTTTTTAAAAGATGTTGGGACTATGCCTATTTCTTTCCTAATGGAACAGGGTTGGTTAAGCTCAATTGATCTTGGCCTTGTTTAGAATGCTATTATTATTGCGTGGAATGGTTACATAGGCTTACTTAAAGCCATTCATATCAGGTTCAGGAATGAGGATGATGCACTTGTTTGGAATCAGGTCAAAACTGGCAAGTACTCTCCTAGATGTGGATACATGCATCTATTTCTGGAACAACATGAAAGGGAAATTGAGTGGTGGTGGAATATGTTTTGGCATATGAAGTGTCCACTTAAGTCAAAGATTTTTTGTTGGTCTCTTTTTCAGGGAAAGCCCTTACTTGGGATATTCTTAACAGCAGGGGTTGGGAAGGACCTGGACAATGCTACTTATGCAAGTGTGATGTTGAAACAAATTCACATTTAGGATTTGATTGTCCCTATACAAAATCAGTTTGGAAAGAGATAGAAGCCAAGGTTAGTATTCAGAATCTTTGGGTTGGGGACTCAATTCTATCTTGTTTGAAGAATTGGGTTTTCAACACTAAGGTACAAACTATCAGATCTTTTCCCATCATTGTATTTTCGTTTATTTGGAAATCTAGAAACCGTTGCTGTTTTGATAACCAAAACACATCTCCTGCGCAAGTTTTAGCATTTAGTTTGGGTTTTCTTTCATCTTATCCTCTAGATACTGCTGCTTTGAAGATTAGAATTATCACTGAGGAAGTTACTGACAAAACTAAACCTTAGGGATTTTTTGATGGTTCTGCTTCTGGCAAACCACAAGTCTGTGGGGCTGGGGGTATACTCTTCCTAAAAGATGACCATTATATAACCTTTAAAGTTGGGTTGGGGATTGGGACAAATAATTATGCTGAGTTATCTACTGTGAAACTACTTATCTTTTTGGCTTTGGATAAGTAGATTTCGAATATACAGATTTTTGGTGATTCATTGCTTGTCATTAACTGGATCTCTGGCAAATTCAGAAGTCATAATATGCATCTTTCTCAGTTATTGCATGAGGTCACTAGGCTTACTGGTTTTTTTTAGCAGGCTGACTTTACACATATTATAGGGAAAGGAACACTATAGATGATAAGTTAGCAAATGATGGAGGGAAAATTCAACATGGGTATTGGCTTATCAATGAGTATCATGGGTCTGGAAGACATGATACTTTTCAGGGCTTTTAAGTTCATTATGTTGGGGACTAGGGGGAATTATTTTCCTTGAGCCACTGTTGATGACTTTTTGGAACATAATGTTTTTACTTTTTTATATACAAGGATGTCAATTTGGTCTGTTATGATGATATTTGTATGGAATGCTGATTCTCTATATGGTCATGCTGTTTTAGCAGGACTGACAGATTGGAGTTCTTGTTTAGTTGGGACATGTCAGTTTCTATGGAGCAGATTGTTGTGGATACACTATCTGTTTCTATGGAGCAGTATATATGTTGCTGTCAGGATACACTTCTTTTGAATGCTATTTTGAATAGTTTGCATTTATGCAGACTACGTCTGAAATATATTGTACTGATGGTTACAGTTTGGACTTGTCAGTTACTCAGGAGTAGTTTTGTTGCTGTTTTTTTATGGAGCAGCATTGATGTTGTCTGGATACACTTCTTTTGAATGCGTTTTGGGGCAGTTTCAGTTACTAAGGAGCAGTAAATTTGTTGCGTTTTGGATACACTCTTTTTTGAATGCTATTTGGAGCGGTGAATTGCTAGTGTTGGGAAACACTATGGTTCTTGCAAACTTTTTGAAGACCGTTTTGGAAGACTTATGATATTAATGATAGACTATGTTAATTTCCTTTTTGTGACTGGGTTTATACATTGCTTTTGGTATGGTTGGTTTACACCAATGTCTAATGCTATTGAATAGCTTATTGCTGAGCTGAATATTATGGATTATATGGTCACTTATCAATTTTTTTGACAGTGGATCATTCACACAATGTATTTTGTATTTTATATATAAAATAGGATTTTTTTCTATGGAAAAAAAAACTCCGTTCAACTCCATCATCCGCATCCACATGGGCATGGGATTTAGAGTCCTCGGGGGTCCCATCTACCAGTTGCTCCAGCAAGCTTCATTGTTCCACTGGGTTCTGAATACCGGGTTTGAGGTAGATGCCGCATACAAATTAATAGATGATATTATAAATGGTTTGAGTTTAGATGAGATAAACTAGTTAATAAGGGATGATTTAATATCTTTTTATCAAAATAGTATGAGTTATTTATTTTTAAAATATTTTACATAATAAAAGTATTATAAATGGTTTGAGTTATTTTATTTTAAAAATATTTTATAATCTTAAAATATTTATTGAGTCTGATTTTTTTTTTAATTTTAAAATATTTTATAAAATATATTGGTTAATAATAATTAAATAATATATAAAAGCTTAATAAAAATATATGTTTGTTAAATAATAATGAAACAATTTTAATGATGAAACATTTAAATTAAAAAATTAAAAAAGTTTTGATAAAATGTTACATAGTTTTAAAAATATATATAGAATTGGATTTAAAATATATAAAATTAGATTTATGTTAAATTTTAATTTATTGAATTTTAGAAATTAAAATATATAGATTACAATATAATCAAATATTTATAATTTATATTTTTATTATCAAATATCTTATTTGATTTTAATTTTGTCATAAATTGATGTACTAGTCATTTAAACAAATTTTAATCAAATATATATATTTGCATTATATACCATAGCATTAAATAATTAAAATATTTTTATTACCATTTTATATTTATTATAAATAATATTAAAATAAAATAAATTTAAAAATAAAATATATAAAAGCAAAATATAATAATTATTTAAAATAAATATATAAAAGTAATTTAGAGTGGATGTTTTATCATTTAGATATTTTTGGGTTATCATAAATTACATTTTTGAATGCATAAATAGATTATGCTGCATGAAATACTCTATTATAATTTTAACAAATTGACATATATTCAATTTCAACAACTATTTTAAAAGTTTGACTAAATTTTTTTTTTTTTTTTTAAATGTTGTCACAAAAAGATCCAAATTTTATTATCTTTAGATACTTTTGGGATGATCATTTTTCTATATAAATAATTGAATGGTTTTGGATCTTGTCTCATATATATTTGTGCAATTTGCATTTAGCATATTTCCTTGTTAGTAATAGAGGCAAAGTTACAGTGTAAATCAATGTACATGAAGGATAGTAAATCTCAATAAGAAATATTTTTTAATTAAAATATTAATGTATTTACTAATTTTAAATTGTTACTTTTAAAGTTATTTAATAATAATCAACAATATAATTTTCCATACCAAATAAAAAGGATTAGATTTTAAAACAAATCAAATAGAAAATATTATTACAATTTCATAACATAAAAAAATATGAATAAACATATTCAAAATATATATATATATATATATATATATATTACAATCTTTTTTCAACATAATTACTAAAAATCTATTTTACTTAATTCTAAAATCATTAAGTTTCATCATATAATTCTAAACAAATTTTTATTCACACTACAGACTTTGTTTAACTCAATGAATAATCAAGTGTTATAAATATTAATATTTATAAATCGATTATTATAAATTACAATTACAATTATAATTCTAAAATAATAATAATAATAATTAACTAATATATTTTATAAAAGATTTTAAAATTAAAACTATCTCACATATAATAAATAATTTAAACATAAAACAAGTGGAATAAGCAACAAAGTTGCTTAATACCTGCCTCCTAAGAAGAGATTGAAAATATATAGCAATAGGATAATTTTGCTATAAAAATATATGATAAAACAAATATAATTACAATTTGAAAGAAATTAAAACAAAAATGAATTAAAAAATGTCCATTTAAATACGATATAGGTTATTGCAATGTAGCATAAAACAATCATATTCAAGCTTCCTTACATACTTTTAGTAATATTCTTGACTTATGTTATAAAAATATGCAAGTTTCTTTATAGACTAGCATAAATAGGAAATGAGAAATAATAACTTATAAGACTATAAATTAATATCATTGTTGTGAGAATAGTTTATTTATATTTTGTTATAAATTTATAATGTTATACAAATATGTAAGTTTTTTTTTATAGACTAGCATAAATAGGAAATAAGAAATAATAGCTTATAAGACTATAAATTAATTTCATTGTTGTGAGAATAGTTTATTTATATTTTATTATAAATTTATAATTTAAATTTAATTATTTTAAATTGAAAAAAAATATTTTTTAGTTAAATATTTTGAATAATGGATTTTCCAACAATAATTTATAGATAGTTCAAAATAAACTATTGTTATCAAATAACATGCATATATCTACTTGTTGGGAAAAAAACATGAAACTTAAATGAAAATATGGTGCGAATTATCATTTATGCCGTTTGTATGTGGAGGTCTCTGAGTTGATTTTTGGAGCAGCATGGTGGATGGTCTGAGGTGTCATCCATAGAAATCGTAGACTGGGGTTATGGGAGATGTAAATGTAATATAAAAGAAACAACTTAAGTGCTTTCAATACCTGTCTGAGCGGGTATATTGTAATCGCTCGAAAAGTTATGGTTTTAAATATGTTTAAATAATTTAAAAAATAAATATTAAATTTTATAAATTTATATAATAGGATGAATAAGTTAAACGAATTATTGAATTTGGTTTAAAATTTATTTTTCACACTAAAGTAAAAAAATTCTCACACATTACCATGTTATTTTATTAAATATCAATAACTATTACAATGTTATGTTATTAAATATCAATAACTATATCATTATCATCATGTTATATTATTAACTATATTAATAATAAGATTAATATGTCAACTATGTTTGGAATAAGCCAACAAGTATATATTTGAATTTTTAATAATTATCTAATAGTTAAGCTAATAGTTGTAAAATCATTGAAGTTAAGCTAATAATTGTATTTAATAGTCAATTTAAAAATTAATATATCAACTATTGGACTTCAAGTTAAATTATTGAAGTTAATAGAATAGTTGTAAATCATAATGATTAGAGTTTTAATTACCAAGTTAACTAAGCTATTTTTTATTTTTTTGAAATTGTTAATTATGAATTTTGAACAACCCCCATAAAATCAATATCTAGAGTATACTCTATTCATTCTCATCCATAGATGAAAAATCATAAATGGTAGTCCACCCCAAAACTCTAAGATATAAACACATATTAGTGTAATTAGATGAAGTTAAGCTAATAGTTGTATTATCAATGAAATCAAGCTCATAGTTGTATCTATTAGCACATAATTGTATGTAATAATCAAATAGTTGAAGTTGAAGTTTAATTTTTCCAACTAATAGTTGTATCTCATAGTTAATTTAAAAGTTAATTTTTTTACAATTAGTAAAAGTCACGATTGGATTTGAAATTAAGCTAATAGTTGTATCATCTCGAGTTAAACTTTACAACAATGTTTTTTTACATCCAAATAGGTTTTTTATATCTATATCTATATAAACTTTACAACAATGTTCTGGAGATTAACTGTAACTGTTGACTCTACTCCTTGCTGGCTGAATAGATAAAATCAACCATGTAGATAATTCTTTTTCAATAAGCATCAAATCAACCATGAAGATAATTCTTTTTCAATAAGCATCAAATTGAATAGCATTTATATCGCTATATATATGGAGAGGCGCATTTTTAAATCTCATAGTGGGAACTTTACTGTTTATTTGGACAATTTCCATCGTGGCTATATCGTTACATACAATTATTTAGTATTTATAATACAATTTAGGTTGATGCATGATGTGATTTCCATTCTACATTGTAGATTCAAATCAAAATAGATCCAATGAATTATCGTCAACCAACTATCACCAATACTTCCAAACATGTCAAGCTTCTTCTTTTGTTTTTTCCATTTGAGTGGCCTTATGGACATAAATGCTACTGGATCCATTTGAATCGTTTCTCTACAAAAATTTCTTCGATTCTTACATAGCAAAACAAAACAAGATCAGCCTGCAGATCCAGTTAAAGAAAGATGAAACAAAACAGTCGGCAGATCCACTAAAATAAAGATGAATTTGCAAGATTTTACACAAACAGATGAGAAAAACTAAAACTGGTGATACTAATAGGCCTTTTGAAGGCAGGCGTATCAGTCCATCCAAGACCAAATGGGCTACGCGAGTTGTAAATCAGCAAATAGAAGATAAGAGAGGTTCTGCTTACATTGTAAGATCTGTGACTGAGGATTGATTATATACAAGACAACCCCCCTGCCCTAAATCCTTCCCTCAACTTCTCAATTTCTATTACAACTACTGTACTAATTGGCAGCATTACATATAATCTTTACATAGAGCTTCTAATAACATAATTATATGAAGACTGAGCGACTATGCGACGACTAGAACATAGGATATTGATCCAAGATTAATCCATGGAATATGAGAACTACTAGTAAACTTGTAATCAGCATATAAGCTGTTACTGTAATTAGAATCTGAAGATGATCTAAAAGTGACAGAGGAATTAGCTGCTCCCCTTATATGCGAAACAGTTCTCCTGAAAAGCAAGTAGAGACCACGAGCTAAAGCGGAGAGACGCAGAAGCATGAATGGTATGTTCCTGCCTGAGGGAATGTATAACGCCGAGGAGCAGAGGAGCTCTAACACTCCCAACATACTGCAAATAATAGAATATGATCAGAGCAGCACTTATAAGTAATTACTAAGCCAGAGGTGGTTCAAGCTTAACTGTGGAGATGGGAAGAGAAGAAGAATCTTAAGCCGTCAAACGGAATTCTGAGTAAGATGTTCAGTGTGATGAAGCTCTGTTTCATCACTCTGTCCATGGTCTCTGTGCTCATGTTCATGAAGCCTATATTTGCTTGTTCCCATCATTTCATTTTTTTTGTTTTTCCCCAAATTCGTGAGAAGTTCTCGACATGGCTGACGCCTGCAGTTCTGTATCTGTTTACAAACTGTATCATTCTCGCCATACTTGCCAATGATTCAAGCTTTCAACACAGATTCAACACAAGGGGCTCGTCACACAATGAGCATAACCCGTCGGCTGCCGAACAAAAGCTACAGGAGCCGATTTATGTGGAAGAATTGACAGAAAGATCCGGCACAACGGTATTGGAAGAGCATTTTTTTAATTTTCTTATTATGATGTCATGTTGCCACATGTCAACCCAAATCCAGATACCAAATCCCAAGGCTAACATCACCTCCTATCCACCAATCAGCTCTTTACAAAAATTGCTTTTTAACAAAATTAAAAGAAAATATTTTACAAACCCCTAAGTCTCACTTTGCAAAACAGGTTTTGATTCTTTAAAACTGCCTCAAAAAACACCAACTAATAGCAAAGTCAACCAAAGTCAAAAGGTGATCGATTACAATATACCTACCTGAGGCAGGTATAATAACTTGAATACCATTTTATATTATAACTATTTAATAAGAAGATATTAAACCGTCTGTATTAATTCCTATGCCGCATCTACCTCAAACCATTTATAATATCTTGGAGAAAGATCAATTTTATTATCCCAAATTGCATCGGGCTCTTAAACTTACAGAGAAGTGTCCAATTTTTTATAACATCTACGATTTCCTTCATGTTTTATCCACATACAAGACTTTCACCACTAAGATTTCCTGCATGTTCTATCCACAATCCACAATGCTGGATAGACATATTACAAGACGTTGGAAATGTCAGTATATATATGATAAATGGTAAAAAAATTTAATTGTGAAACATCTCTTTTAAATACCAATCATATTGATCATGTTTCGTTGAATTTTAATGAACAAATTGAGACATCTTGCCGATACTCCAAATCCTTTAAAATAATGGATATCGATTTTATATTATTAATTTTGGATTAACCATACCAATACATGACGGGATAGATCGCGGCAAAGGCACACAAACCGAGGTGGATCTTGGACAGAGATCAGGAGAGCATGTGTAAGTTGCGGTGGATGGACTTGACTACATGTAATGTGAGTGCGAGTCCAGAAGCACTTATATGTCAAATACGTGCAAAGGAAATGATCCGTTTTCTGGACAATGGTCCAGAGATCCGCATGAGGTGCAGTGGACGGAGTAAACGGGTATGTGTTAAAATACAAAACAAAAATAAAAATGACATTCCTTAATGGGCGGTGGCCCGAAAATCCGCATGGGTAGCGGTATGCAATAGTGATTTAAGTATAAGTCCGCAGACACTTGCATCGTCATGCCGTGGCTCGTAAATCGAGGTGACTTGTGGGAAACGGTCCCAAAATTTATTTGTTAAACATAAGATGATAGTCTCATAAAGAGATAGAGGGCGGAATTCTGAAAGCAGTGGCGCAAACGACGTCTCAAACGGACTCTATATGGTCCTGTTATGTTGATCGAAAGAAATTAGGTCAAATGGGGCCTATATAAGGGTGGGGTTTACTTGGTGAGGTGTCATTGTTACTGTTCACTGTGGAGTTGGGGAGGTGGGCCCTAAATCTTCATTTGCTGATTTCTCCTGTTCCGACTGGCAGTTTTGAGTTCCGTGACTTGTAGGTAAGAGCTCTCGCTGAATCTCTTCTTTTTGGTGGTTTACATTATGCATTTGGTCACTCGGAGGTCCTCCATGAGCATTTTGGGGTTTCATGGAGACAAGTCGCACCTTTCGAAGGAAAAGGAGCAATTTGGTCGCATCTATGGGGCATTTTTGAGCGACCTGGTTGCTCATTTTTCCCAAACAGGTGCGACTTGGCCTCTGGGTGATGTTTTTTTATGAGAGCAGTGGCTGACATTTGCGTTTTTTTGCTTGTGTAGGATGGCTGAGATCAAGTGGCAAGAGAGAGACTGCAAAGACCTCTAGGAGACATCATTATGAGACGGGAATGTGAGAGATACATTGGCCCATTGCGGATTGCTGAAGTTCATGAGGATACCCCTCATGAAGAGCTTGAGTTTGCTGCTACAAACACTGGTGAGTTTTTGGGATGTTGATGAGGAGGCGTTCCTCTTTCAGGGCGAGCGTATCGAGATTACGATGGCAGATGAGTGCTTTCTGACTGGGCTCCCTATGTTGGGAGTTGTTGGTGACTTGGCACTGGTGTTGTCTTAGGGGGAGACATTGGAGGAGTTGTGTGATAGGCACTGTTACGCTACGGCGTATGTGCGTGGCTCCTATATCCTGATGTGTGACATTGAGGATTTGTCAACACGGGCAGTGGCGACATTACTGCTGCGTATCTTGGGTTCCACGGGGAGCCACAAGATATCTGGAGGGCAGCTTCAGCTAGTAGATCGTGCTATAGGGGGCACGTACTATGGATGGGACCAGATGTATCTTCAGGTTGTTTGGCGGCAGCTGAACAAGTCGAAGGCATCTGGGGCAGGATTTTGTTTTTGCTCCTTTTTGTGTGCTTTCTTTTTTGAGAGTACCTACACTGCGTCCTCACCGGGCTGTGCAGGATAGTGGTGTCAGATGATGATTTGAGAGGGTGGCGGCAGAGTGAGCCGCTTTTTTACTACGGATTTGTTAGAGCAGTGGCGTCAGCTTCCAGTGGTGATAGAGGAGTACTCGTATACGGGTATGAACTATCATGGAGACCTCGAGATGCCTCGACCTCTCGGCCAGGCGTGGGGACCAGCTGGTATGTATGCGTGATGTTTTTATGTTCATCTTTATACATAGTGTGGATGAGCTGGTTGATAGTTTGTATGTTTATATATGTGGAATAATTGTGTCCTTGTTTGTGTATGTAGATATTGGTCCTCGCCCACTTCCTGGTCATCATAGACGGGTGGTTGGTATAGCTCCTGCGGCCGTTCCAGCTGGGAACCCTCGCAGGCGACGACGGGAGATGGATGGACTGCTGCCGCATCTGGGGAAGCTTGCTACTGGGGTCTCAGATGATGGTTGGCATCATCTGAGCAATGACGTGATCACTTCTATTCACAGCTTTCCTCCAAAGTGGACTGGTGTGATGAGGAGGATGGCTATGGCCTGTGAGAACATTCGTCGGGCAGCGAGAGGCGATCTTCCTGTAGAGGATGAGTATTCTGAGGAAGATGATGACACCAAGTCAGATGATGAGTCTGAGTCGGATTAGTAGCCTAGTGGGGCTGGCCCTAGTGCGTTGGTGCACTTAGGATTTTTTGTGTCGCTGTGTATATTTAGCTGAGAGAGCATATGTGGCTTCTCATTTTGTACTAGACATGTTTTGAACATGCG